>CAKJTW010000295.1:0-134936 GCA_917880005.1 Nanger dama | reverse complement strand
TGCAATTGTGATGATATTGACTTATTTCTTATACATGTTGACCATTTATACCCAATCTTTTAGGGAGAAATATCTCTTTAGGTCAGTTGCAAAATTTTACTCAGATTTTTTCTATACTGGTGTATGATTTCTTACACATTTTGAAAATTAATTGCATATTATACACACAGTTTACACGATTTTCTCAATCCCACAGTTATTTTTATTTTGTTGACGGTTTCTTTTTTGCTGTGCAAGATGTTTTGTTTGTGGTCCCACATGTTGATTTTGCTTTTGTTGCTTGGCCATTTTGTAATATATCTAAAAATCATTGCACATCTCCAATGCCAAGGAGCTTTTCTTATTTTCTCACCTGGAGTTTGTGGTTTCAGGAAATAGCAGAGAGACTCGAGAAATAGAAAGGGACCTGAATATCTGATTGCACTACTGCATTATCAAGATAAAACTTCTTTCAAGACTGTTTCTTACAGATGAAAGTGGTTTCTTGAAAGATCTGTAAGTGGAGATGCTAAATTTTCCCAGAGTAATATGAAAGGATTTAGAATAATTACATAATTTACAGAATATTAAGACTAAAACAGTGGCAGGTTTGAGAGGATGGACTCAATTTGAACTGAGAAATTCTTCTGATCGCTAAAAGCTAGCAAACAACACTGCATGCTAATTGAAACACAGAAAAGAAGGAGTCACACTGATACAAAAACCGTCTCACTGTTGTCTCATTTAAAGAGTGCAACGGCCACACACAATATTTAAGACCACCCTAATCAGTCAGCATGCATCAAAAAGACATGCCTGGTACTCACCAGCCAAAAGCTTATGGCTCTCTAAACTTTCAGATATTTATTGTGGTTTGTGATCAAATGTTTTAATTAGATGTGTGTACTTTGTTTTTGGAGATAACGCTATTCCTACACTTAATAGTCTACAGTACAGTATAAATATAATTTTTATAAGGCACATGGAGAGCCTAAAAATTTATGTTCTTCACTTTGGTATTTATAATATGGGCTTTCTTGCAATGGCGTACAGTAGATTCACAATATTTCCAACACTATACTTGTATCTATAATTGAGAGGCTGGTTGAGTGAATTGGTGAGAAAGCTAGTTTAAGTTTGAAGACGTGGGTCCCAGTCTGAGACACAGCCAATGCGTAGGAGCATGATGTGCGACAGTGTAGGCCATTAAGTAGGTCTGTTTTCTCAGGTTTACAATCAGGGAGTGACCACTCTCTTCTTCCTTATGGTCCTTGTCAAGGTTCATTGAAATCTTAAGACGGAAAAGGTCACCCAGGAGCATTATGATCAACAGGTCTATTTGAGGCTCTCCATTTTATCACCTACCCGAATAGGGCACAATGTGGAGTTTGTAGCTATGTCAGAAGGATTAACTGTTATATATACTGGAGTCTGGCTTAAACATTGATGTCATTTTATGTACATAATTAATGAGAATATAAAGATAGTGATATCTCTGTCAGAGGTTAATGAACAGTTTTCTTCCTTCCTTAGTTTTTAAATTGTTTTAAGCTCATTTAAATATTTTTGAAATATATGTAAGTATTCCTGACAAATTATTCTACAAATTTTAAGACTTGTAATTCCACACTCTGGAGATTCCCTTTTGGTTTTTATCATACAAACCAAATCCACTAAAGCAAACAGATTGTCCAGTGCATTCACTCTTTACCATGGCTCTTTAGAAAGACATGATCCCCATGCAACAGTTCTGGAGTACACAGTCTGCTTTCTCCGGAGAATTTTGTCTAGTTCCTTTACTGGGGTATACAAAACATCCCCCTTCAAAGTGGAACAGGAATTTTGGTGGCTCGCAGTCAAATCTTAGGCACTTCAGCATCTGAAGTCTACTATGTGATTCTTTATCCTTTCATATTTGGTGAGCTCACAGCCTTGGGGTCACTGCCCCATGCACAGCGTGTAGGAATGGCAAATGTGGTGGAAGTCATTATATGCCAGAAGCAGAGTGAGGTGAAATCAAGCTCAGTAGGCGCCGACTCTAACCGACCCCCGGGACTGTAGCCCACAGGCTCCTTGGTGCATAGGATTTTCGAGGCATGAATACTAGAGTGGTTTGCCATTTCCTCCTCCAGAGCATCTTCCCGACCCAAGATCTGAGCCAGGTCTCTCGCATTGACCCAGAGCCTTTACCATCCCAAGCCTGCAGGGAAGCCCCCCATTATATGCCTAAGTGATAAACAGAGCCAGTGGGGGTGTGTCTGGGACTTCTCCATGAAGTGATCTTTAAAGCTGAGATCTGAGGTTGAGGAGGCTTTGGCAGCAAAGGGGAAAGGTGGAGACGAGCCAAATATGACAGGAAGGAAATACCCTGTAATCTGGTTTGTCCCTTTTGGAAAATCGAGAGTGGAAATCCCTTACCCATCCGTTCTATCACTCAGGGAAAAACCTTCCCCTTGAGCCTTACCAGGACAGCTGTAGAGACTGCACAGGAACCCCTTCTGCCTTCCTTGCCTCCCACCTCAGGCATATACTAATCAGTCATTCTCCGAGAGCATGTGAATGCTATCTGATCTCTATCTCAGAACCCACAGAGGAGAAGAAAATTATTAGGCAAAACTAATTTGTTTAATATTTATTATATATGTTCTCCAAATACTCGCAATGCAAAGCAACTTTTAAAAACATTTTTCATTCCTTTTACAAAGAAGCACTTCTCCTGGATAAATTCAAAAACTGGAGATCTGTGCCACCTGGTGAACATATGGAATAAAAGCCCTAGACGGAGAGAAGGGAGAAGAACAGAATGCCCCATCACCAGGAAATATCTGGTAGGATTTTATGGTAAAGGAAGCTTAAACAAAGGTGGAGTCAAAGCCCATTCACATTAAGTCTAGTAGCGAGCACAAAGCACCAAGCCTCTCCAATCCATGTTGTGACAGGAAACCACGATATACATGTGATTAAAGACAAGTGTAATGTGAAAAAAATATCGATTCATATACAACCAGTTAAGCCACATAAATTATTTTTGAGTAAATTTCTCAATAGTTATATCCTATAATGTCATAAATTTTACATTATTCACTTTTCTGACTTCAATTAATATCTTTTTAACATAGAAAACTAATGAAATGCAGGCATGTGTGTAGGATAGATACAGTATATTTTTATGTACCATTAATCTTTTTCCATAACAAGAAACACATTACTTGATAATTTACTTTATGTTCCCCAGATATGTTTCTCTGTGTACCATCCTTAAATTTTACATGAGCATATCTGTTCTTCCAAATTTAGTTTACAGTATGTATGTATACTATGTTTTGTATATATATATGTATGTTGATGTATATCTGCATAGTGTATTTATGTAAATATGCATATGTACATTCATATATCTTCCATATATTTTTGTTTTTGCATTTGTTTTGATCTTTATGTTTACATGAATCATAGTTTCTCATTCAAGTTTTTAAGAGAGACTTAAAATGACCCTCTTACTACTGATCAGGTTTATTGCTCAATATATAGTATAAAACATGTGTTCTAAAATTGTTCGAAATAATTTGCCAATAATTTGATTTTCTTTATATACAATATTTTTGTTTGGGAGAGACATGGGCTTTTCACAACTAAATTCAACTTTACTCTAATTAATTTTGTAACAGGTTCTAAGCTTTTCTTGCGTCTCATATCTAGTTTTCTGGTTGTCTGGTGTCAATGGCATGTTGACAGGGTCATAAAACAGCCTTCTCCCCATCTTGGTGTAGAAGAATAAACATAGGCAAAATCCACTCTAAGATATAGGGCCCCAAGGTTGAAGTGTCATGAAGGATTTGTGTGAAGCTCAGGTTGAAGCAATTAGCCTCCGTGGAGGAAGGGAATGATCATTTGTGGAGTTATATTCGGCCAGATACACTTCCCACAGTATCTTATATACATAAACACAGATTCAAATATTTTCCCCATTGTTAATCCAATGTAGATTTGAAGCTAAAGCTCTTTCCATTTTGTCATAGAGGCCCTCTAGTCTTTGAATCTACAATTCCCAGTGGACTAGTAATACATTTAACCCTATGCATTACTCATTTACCGATCATGCACGCTAAATTACTTGAATCATGCGTCTGATTCTTTGCAACCCCCTATGGACTATAATATGCAGTCTTCTCTGTCCATTGGGATTCTCATGAAAGAATAGTGGAGTAGGTTGCCATGCCTCCTCCAGGGATCTTCATGACCCAGAGGCCAAACACATATCTCTTGTGACTTACTTGCATTAACAAGCCAAATTCTTTTCTACTGTGCCATCTAGGAAGCCCTTTATTTTTGTATTTAAAAAAATCCACAAAATTAGGAATATCTTTACTATCTTAAAAAGAAAAAAATGTAAAGATTGAAAAGTTTGGAACAACATTCAAACAATGTTGACTTTTGTGTTCATATACCCAGAGCAAATAGGATTTCTGATAATCAATAGAAAAGGCAAAAAAGAACTAAAATTATCTAAAAACAAAATGCTTTTTCAGTAAACATCACAAATATGTCAAACCATTAACTGAAAAGTGAAAATTTGAGAATGTCATATAAATTAAAAGTGATTTGCATACATTTACTTATATGAAAGTTAAAATTTTATTTTATTTATTTATTTGCATCTTTTGGCATGTGTGATCCTTAGTTCCCCAGCCTGGGGATCAAACCAGTGCCCCTGGAATGTCTGAGTGCAAAATCTTAACCACTGGAACATCAGAGAAGTCCCTGTAATTGAAAATTATAGAACAATATTACAGATTACAAGAGTACTGGAATAGGGTTTCCATTGCCTTCTCAATCTAGAACTACATACCTACACAAATCCTTTAAGATATGTACGAAAGTGAAAGTCGAAGTCGCGCTTCAGTGCTTTGAACTCTTTTGTTACCCCCTGGACTGTAGCCTACCAGGCTCCTCCGTCCACGGGATTCTCCAGGCAAGCGTACTGGAGTGGGTTGCCATTTCTTTCTCCAGGGATCTTCCCGACCCAGGGATCGAACCCAGGTCTCCCGCATTATAGGCGGACGCTTTACACGTCTGGAGCCACCAGGGAAGACTAAGATAGGTATATGCAGTACCAAAGAAACACATCTGGAAAATGTGCATAACTGTTTTACATTGGATACCTTGGGTACGTGTGGGTCATGATAAGGTGATCCTGTAGATGGAAGGTTGAGAATAATTTTCGTTTCTCAGTATACCTTTTCAATGTTTGAGAAGTTCTGATTAGGCTAATTTGTTCAGAGGAACACTTGAAAACAACAACTAATTAACCAAAAGGTCCAATATATTTACATGTTATAAAAATGTTCACATGTGGTTGTTTAATAAAAGGCAACTTTTCCAACTTTTGACCTGACAATGTATCTGTGTATTCGTATGCATTTGCGTCTTACATTTCCTTCCCCTCAGATGTTCACACACTCGTGTGTAGATTTTCTTCATCTCTCTCAGGCGTTGTGCTTCTTTCAGGGCACAGAGAACTGGAAAGGAAGATATTAAAAATTCCAGAAAGTTCTAGCTCATGAAATAGAGCCCGGGCTTCTCCTTCCTTTGCTTTCTTCTTTAGAAACCCTCTGATTTGAGACTTTCATCTCTACAATTCTGGCTCTAACGGAGGCACTGTTTCAGAGAGTAAAGTGAGCAATGGGAGCTGTGGGGCGCAGCAGATGAAGCTTGCCTTGCTCACGCCCCCTAGGTTCACCCTCTGCTGTGCAACCCAGTTCCCAGCAGGAGCTGGGGACGCCTGCACTAGGGGGATATCTGCCTACATTGACTACATTTTTCTTTTTAAGGAAAGACTAATTTTTTTCTACGTCATTGCAGTGACCACCAAGGTCTGTTTGGTATTTTCTTTTTATTTTCAAGGTTTTGTTGTTGTTTTGGTATTATCTCCTCTGGAATGGATTAGAGTTAATACTAGCCACCTGATTATTTTAGAATAGTCAGGTGGTGGCTCAGACGGTAGAGCGTGCCTGCAATGCGGGAGACCCGGGTTCGTTTTCTGGGTCGGGAAGATCCCCTTCAGAAGGAAATGGCAATCCACTCCAGCACTCTTGCCTGGAAAAATCCCAAGGACGGAGGAGCCTGATAGGCTACAGTCCATGGGGTCGCAAAGGTCGGACACGACCGAGCGCCTTCACTTCCCTTGCATAAACTTCAGAAAAACCTCTATGTTACACCAAGTATTTAGTAAAGCTATGCTTCAAGAAGGCATCTTCCATTCCATGGAGCTCAATTCTGGCCTATTTCTCCCAGTAGCATCTGAATGACCCTCAACAAGTGCAGCACCTCAATAAGCCTCAGCAACCTTGGAAAGTTGATGATTCTGGTATCAGAGTCCCCTTGTGAGGAATACAAGAAAGAACAGATGCAATGTAGCAAGGACAGAGCCTTTCCTACTGCTGGCCCTCCCCGTTCTCTGGGTCTGCAGAATGAAGGAACACAGTGTAATGTAGCTGATGCAGAGTCTGGCACAGAGAGTTCTCTGTGTTTGTAGCTACAAGTATCAAGATCCCTAAGCCTCCTGATTCTAACTGGCCTCCCTCTGCAGGGTGGTACTGTTGGAAAGAGTTCCGTGGATGTTAGGCTGGTAGCAAACTCAGAGGGCAGCGACTACAGGAAGTTAAGTCTCCTCTGGCCCCCAAGACTCTCGTCCTCTATGACGCTGGGGAAAGCACTTCCTGTTGGGACGCCATCTTGTGTATGTGGCTGTGACGAAGTTGTTTGGGGTTCGCACTCTCTTCCCTCAGCAGTTTTCCTTGGTTGTACAAACTTCCAGCTCCAGACCCCCAGATTCTCTTCCAGGGCAGCCTATGAGGACGGTGGTGACAGATCTCTGTTCTCTCAGGCCACCCTATGGGTGAGTGGTCTGCATGAGTCCTTCTCTTCAGATCCCCGCCATCAGGAAGGGCTCTGGGTTCCCCTCCCCCACCCCAAACCACAGGACCCCAGCCAGCTGACTGCGCTCAGGGAAAGGGGGGAGAGAGCCCAGACCGACTATGTTCCAGTCTCTTGGAAATGGGCCAAGTGGGCTCTGCACACTCTCTTCTCGATTCCAGGCGGTAAACCTCCCCGCCAACGAAATGGCCGTTGCTGACGTGAACTTTTCCCTGGCTAAGGAGAAGGCATGAGTCATGTTATCTTCTCGAGGTCCAGGGTTTGGGGGAGTGGCGAGGGTCACCTAGGTGGATGGTAGGAGTAGATAAACGAATATCCTTTGACGTTATACTAGAGGTGGGGGAGGGGCAGAAAACCACCATTACTACTGGATATTACATTAAGTCAGGGTAAATTATATTAGCTCCTAGAAGCTTCTTGAGGCTTTATTGCCGAGGATGTGATATATTCTGGAATGTTTGATGAGTAGTCATGTGCACTGTTTGACGTCAATTAAATACAATTGTTTAAGTCATATTTTAAAATCCTCTCCCTCTAGCTGAGATTTTGTCTGTCATTTTGAGTGTCACTCAGTGAGATGTGTTAAAATTTCCCTCTGTGACTTTGTGGATTTGTCCATTATTCAGTTTCTGCTTTGTATGCTGCCTTTAAGAGGTATACAAATTTAGATTTGTATTACTGTCTTCTTCTTGCACCGCACCTGTTATCATAAAGGCATTTCCTTTGAGGAATTGCACCTTTTCTTTTACTGATATGGTTATACCAGTTTTCTGAGGTTAATGTGAAAAGGTGTACATTTCTCCAATTGTTTTATTTCCTAATTTTCCCGATGATTAAATTTTTGCATATGTCTCTTTGCAAGAGTATTTGGTGAAAGGTTTCTTGTCCAGTCTGGAAAAATCTGCCTTTCTTGGTTTGGAGTATTTTTCCACACTGAGATTCTTTTTAAAATAAAAATAGATATAATTGGGTTTATGTATATCATAGTACTGTATATTTATTGTTGCCTCTTCTAGAAGATTCCTTTTCTCTTTTCCTTTGATACGGTCAGTTTTTTTTAACTATCAACTCATTACTTTGGGTATGGTTATCTAGGGGTAAACATTCTTTTGCTATTTTTGTAGTGTTCACCCTTCAGATTACAGTGTACATTTTTGCCTTTTTACAGTCTAATATTAGATAATTAGTTCCCTAAAGTTTGCTGAGGAGTTATGGGGCTTTGAGATACACTTTGATTCCATAAACTCTTTTCCACATTTATTAAGTCATCTTTTCATTCTCTATATATTTAAATTACTATCATATCTGTTCAGTTTAGTTCAGTTCAGTTCAGTCGTCAGTCGTATCCGACCTCTTTATGCACCCCATGAATCGCAGTACGCCAGGCCTCCCTCAAATTTGCCTCCATGTTCAGCAAATGTCATTCGTCTGCCTTTCCTGTATCTGTGTGGCTCCACCTAGGGTGATATTTCTTCCGCCCAAAGAAGAGCCCATAATATTTCTTTAGTTTGGATCTTTAGGTCCCAACTTTTCTGAATTTTTTGTTACATGATGATGAAATGAATGTCTTTTTCTTTTACGGATGTTTCCCCTTGAGCATATTTTTGTCCTGTAATATTGGTCTTTTAAAAATAGATTATTTATTTCTGGCTGTGCTGGGACTTGCTGCTGGGTGAGGGGGATTTCTCTAGTTGCAATGAGCAGAGACTGCTATCTAGTTGGAAGGCACAGGATTCTCATTACCGTGGCTTCTCTTTGTTGCAGAACATGGATTCTAGGGCACATGTGCTTCAGTAGTTTTGGCTCATAGGCTCCTAAAACAGAGGTTTAATTTCTGTGGCACAGGGCCTAAGTTGTCCTGGAGGCATGTGGATTCTTCCTCAGACCAGGGACTGAATGTGTGTCCCCTGCATTGGCAGGTGGATTCTAATCCCTGAACCACAAAGGAAGTCCTCCTATTAATATTGTTATCCTATGTGTTAGGGAAAGACGACCAGGACACCAAAAATATCTATCTAACGAGTTTTTTTAGCGCTCCCAGGCGGGGTTCCCAGACCCGAAGGAGGCAGGTCCGGGATGTCCACGCGCCGGGACCGCGGTAGAAGTTTGTTTATATATTCACGCCGGGGGCGTGGCCAGGTTAGTGGAAGGGTTTGGATAGCTGCCGGTTCGCGGCGGCACGGGCTGATAGGTCTTTCTATGCGGCTGGGGCGGGGCGGCCTTGGCGGCGAAGATCTGTGCGGCTGGGTCGGGACGGCCTTGGGGCGAAGTGTGCCATCATTGGACCCGGCATCCGGGCGCCTTCCTCCGTTAGGGGACAACCCCCGGGCCGGCGGGATTGAGGAGGGGCGGCTCGTCATGGCAACGGGCGAAGGGGGTGCAGTCATTGGGGACTTTCTCGCTGGAGGGAAGGAGAGGAGGGGCGGCCCCACCATGTCCCCCCGGGTCCGACCTACATTAAGTTGATACTGTGATAACATTTGGAAACTTCTCAACCGAGTTCTCATCAAATACCACATCTCTGTTCACTTTCCTTCTCTATGGGGCTCATTAATCATGTGTTCCAGTTCAGTTCAGTGGTTCAGTCCTGTCTGACTCTTCGCGACCCCATGAGTCGCAGCACGCCCAGGCCTCCCCTGTCCATCACCAACTCCCCGGAGTTCACTCAGACTCACGTCCATCGAGTCCGTGATGCCATCCAGCCATCTCATCCTTTGTTGTGTCCCCTTCTCCTCCTTTCCCCAGGTCCCTCCCAGCATCAGAGTCTTTTCCAAAGAGTCAACTCTTCCGCATGAGGTGGCCAGGAGTACTGGAGTTTCAGCTTTAGCATCATTCCTTCCAAAGAAATCCCAGGGCTGATCTCCAGAATGGACTGGTTGGATCTCCTTGCAGTCCAAGGGACTCTCAAGAGTCTTCTCCAGCACCACAGTTCAAAAAGCATCAATTCTTTGTCGCCCAGCTGTCTTCACAGTCCAACTCTCACATCCATACATGACTACTGGAAAACCATAGCCTTGACTAGATCTTAAGTATACTCATTGTATCACCTTAATTGTCTCTTTTGGGGCAGGGTATTCTCCATATTATAGCTCTCCAGGTTCCATCTTGAATCTTTTCATAAGACTTGCCTTTCATTTCTCGATTTCTTCCTTCAGGAGGCAGATCAGCTTTGACCCCTTGAACCATCACCCCAGGGTAGATTTCAGGGTAGGGGTTTATTGTACTCACAGAGCAGTGCAGAGAAGTGAGACTTGGGGATAAAGCCACTTGTCCCAGGTCACGTAACCTGAACCAAGTAGAACAGAGTCTAACTGTATCACAGACTGCACTCTAGATCCAGACCCTTCCTTGATGCCTGTTTTCTTGTCTGCGACTGCTCCCTACCTCTCATTTCCCGAAAAGTGAGCCATGGGGGTTTCTCAGCCACTTTTAGCCTCTAAGGGATACATGTATGTTTAGGATTATAAGAATGATGTTTCTTCATTAGTCATGATATTTACTCAGGACTACTTGATACTGGGACCACTGATATGTTGTTGTCAATTTTAGAGCACACTGATAAAGTGAACTCTTTACAAAGAAGAGCTCGAAGCTGGGGTATGTACGAAGGCAATATGCCTGTTGGTCTGAACTGGTCACTTGGCCAGCAGCAGCAAGACAGAGATTCTGTAGTAAAGTGGTGCTCATACGGACATCCAAGCAAGATAGTATGTGACCAGTCACCCTGGCTGACATGTACCAACCATTGAACAACAAAACCTTGTAGTTAAATATGTCATTCTTCTCCAACTTGCCAGAGTAAAAATGACTGATCAGGTTAATGCTTGAGCAGTCTTTATTATAACTCTGGTATCACTGGAGAAAATGTAGAGAAGACTTTCCAAGCCTATATGGACCACTTTTTCTTTCCACTTCCCACAGTGCTCCCTAGGCATTCCATCCCATCACTGGAGAAGTAGTTTTCAGAGAAAAGACCAAATGCGTGTTAACATGGAGACAAAGCAAAAAGCCTCTGAAGAGAACAATGAAAACAAATAGACGGGATGAGACCTTGGGGAGCTGGTTCAAGATTACTGTGAGTATCCCGGCTAAATGAAGCTAATATGTAGAAGATGACAGAGTCGTGTTGGATTTGTATAGCGATGCTGGAAGTTTTCTGGGGCAGTGGTGTTGGTAATCTGTCTTGTTACTACTAGGAAGTATCTTCTTAGATCATCTAAGGACAGGTTCAGAGAAGGCGGTAAGAAGGAAACAGATTGACTGCAAGGAGGAGCATGGGAGAGGTTGACTAAACGCAAAGCAGGAAGCCTACGCCGTGGAGATGGAGCACTTCACACCAGATCACGCAGTTTGGCTTGAGCTGGGTGTGGGGAAGAGGTTGAGTCTCTGGGGTCCATGTTAGAGTGACAGGCCAGGTGTACCTCATGTGGGCCTCCTGGAACTTAATAAAAGGAAGTACATGTGAAACAGATTAAGTCAGTTTTTTTTTTGAGGAAGTGTATTTGAATGCAAAGAAAGTGTATATAGAAAATCCTTGTCTCATACCAGTTAGTGATAACAGATATTGTCTTATCTTAAGAAATTGTTTAAAACCTGAAAATGGTCCTAAAGCAAGACACAGTCGGGTCTTCCTTAATCTTGGATTCCATTATATCCATCCTCTTTCCCATTTGTTATCTGATTCCTAGATTCCCTTTGGTATAAAATATGATGAGAAGTGGCTGGACTTTGGATTCAGAAGAAGTGCAGTGTCCCCTTTAAGCAGTCGAAGTAAGACAGGACATGGAGATGATGAGACAGTGGGTAGACTGCGGGCCCAGAGAAATGGCACTGGTCCCATATTCTGCTTCTGCTGTCACTCTCCCTACAGTTTCGCTATGAGAAAATGCAGGCCCAGTTCTTTGTTGAGAATGCCAGCGTTGCTCTATGCATTGAAGAATGTCAACGGCAAGATTTTCGATGAGGATAATGAACAGGTGTGTCAAAGGCTGACTGAGGGCAAGAGGGCAGAGAGTGGCATGGGCTTTCTTGATCCCATGCACAGATTTCCTGGCGCTTACTCAGCCCCTCTTGTGTTCTCTATAGAATCTATCTTTGTTGAGCCTTGTGATGCACCCAGTCTGTGCAGATGGCACTGACATCTGAAAAGTTGGAGCAGATAAAGGTAATGCAGACTCAACACAAGCTGTGCCCTCATAGCCAGACCCACCTCTTCCCCCACTCACCCTCAGACTCAAGCTCGCTGGACCCATTCCTAACTCTGCAGCTCACCATGAACAAACCATACGATGCCTGCCAGCAAGCTCGACATCCAGAGACTCCGCTTTGGCCCTGGCCTAGCTACCCTGCAGGGTAGGTGAGGGTAGAGGGTCTGTCTGGGTAGGAGCACTCGGAGATGGTATCATGGGAGGGCTTGGTGCTGGAGGTGGCTCCAGCTGGGACTCTCAGCCTGTGTTTCCCTCATCTGTTTTCCCTGGAGACTTGATAACGTGTGATATTGGAATGCCATGGAACCGTAGAAATAGCGCGGCTGCTTCCCTGCACGTCCATCCAGGGATCAGGCCCACGGTGAGGACCTAGGCCCAATGTTGGGACCAATGGTGAAGGAGGGAGACATCGGGTAGAAGAGGCAGATGTGTCTCAGGTATTCCCTTTGGAGTCCTCCTCTCTTCCTCCTCATAGCTTTCATCTATGTACTTGAGCAACAAGAAACCCTACTTGGTGCGTGGCCTGTCCGCCATTATGGGGATTGCTTCTGCCATCAAGAACTTGAATCTCTCCAACACTGAGGTGAGGTGGGACACCCAGATCCTCCTTTGAAAGGAATGTGGGAGGCCTTATGGGTGGTGACAGACAAAGTGTTTGTAGGGAAAGGAAGGGTGTGGGTGCAGAGCCGGCTGGTCCATGTGGGTGTTCCTATGATTCTAGGTGAAGATTGCAGGGGAGATGGACAAGGCTCATCAGCTGGAACCAGAAGGGATGTGTGCAGACAGAAGCACCGTGCGCACCACCTTCCGTGATAAGTCAGCCAACATGAGGTCTTCCTCTGCCTTCTGTCTACCCCCCTATGTCTGGCTCATCTCTCCCCCTCCTCCCTCCACTCCCTTTCTGTCTTTATTCCCTCCCTACCTCCTGAGCCCCAGCTCAGTCACCTCCCTGCCATAGCACCTGGTCATCCCTGGTGTGTCCTGACTTGACAGCATGCTGGACTGCAAGTGAGGTAGCAAAGCTCGGGCTCCCATCCTCCCATATCTTCTTTTCTTACAGCCTTCACCCGGGCCCTGGAGGAAGGAAGGAAGGGATGGAGGGAAGTAAGGCCTGCAGACTGGGTTTGGGTGCTGGTCCCTGTGGCACTGCAGAAGGGAGTCAGAACACTCTGGCTGGGAGCTCCCCAGGGGAAAGGAGATGGAGGGAGGGGGTCGAGGAAGGGGGTGGAGGAATAGTCTCCCTCTTGGTCCATCCATAGAGTGGTGACCAGGCCCTGGAATGCTAGGATACTGGGGTGTGAGGGCGCTGTGATTACTGTAAGTGACTTGCTCCCACGAGGAGGGTCACGTCCATAGTTTCACTGACATTTTTCTTCGTCTTGATTTTGGCAGCACCCTCCTGGAGTTGTTCCCAGGTTACTACGCTTGGTAAGTGCATTCCTTGATTCAGACTCCTCTTTAGCACTGACAGTGCCCTCAGACTACTCGGAAACCCGTTAGGACCTGTCCAGTTTCCATTTTTAGCCTGACCCTTAATGTCCTGGGGAAGGGGCTGTACCATTCTCTGCGGGAACCTCAAAGGCTCTAGATCTTTAGCCATGCTCTACAGGCTTCGGGGACCCATGGCGATGATAGAACATGTAGTCCCGCCTCCGGCATTTTCAGAGACACTCTCTTCCCCTGACCTCTGACCCCCACTCCATCCTGGGCCCATCCTTTTCCCGATCATCCAGCGCCACATCCTGGACTGCACTGCTGATTTTCTCTTCCTCCCTAGGATGGCCAGGAGACACCTCAGGTTCTAATGTGCTACTGAAGCCCCAAGTGCTTATCAGTGTGCAAGGTGAGCACAGAGGATCCAGCAGGGTTCTAGGTGGCACCTGAGGAGGTGTCAGCCCTGGTCTTGAGGACTGTTTTGATTCCAGGAAGCTTCTTTGGATCTGAAGAGTTGAAGAGTCTAATCCTGCAATTCCTGGAGCAGTAGGCACTCTGAGAATCTGAGCAAGGGGAGGGCTAGGACACGGGAGGCCATCAAAGCTCCAGACCACACAGATAGATTGTCTTTACTGCTCCCCCTCAGGTATTACTGGATCCATGACTATGGGGACCAAAGGGACTCCTGGTGCTTATCATGAGGAGGCCCGCTTCTCCTGACCATTCCATTCCAACCCGAGGACCCAGCCCCCTGAGTATCACAGCCCAGACTCCCTCCCCAGGCCGTGGTTTAGCAGATGTAGGCCAGCCCTGCTGACACTCTGTACTGGCACGAACCACCACCCACTGTTCCTCTGTGTCTCTAGAAGCAGCATGTGTGTGTACTTCCTGGAAAACAGGAATATGAAGACGCTCAAGGACCCCGGTGAGTGTGTGTGGTGGGAAGAGGGGCCGGAAGGGGGTGGTAAGGGGGGCCAATCATAGAGTCCATGGCATGGCAGACATGACCTTTGCTTTCCCCCTCCCCCACAGACCTGCGTGTCCAGCTGCTGAAACACACAAAACATGACATTGTGCATGCCCCCTGTGCATTGCCCAAAACTCAGCATGACTTCAGCTCCTTTGTGGTGGACATGTGTTTCCAGACAGTGAGCGCCTGCTCCCCTCCCTTGGTGGTGGCTGGTGGGGGGCGGCAGGAAGCCACATCGTAGGGAAGATGTTTAGGGGTGGCTGAGTAACTAGGTTCATCTCTCTCAGGAAAAGATGCTCTTGCCTCTCTGTCAATGGGGGTGTTCAAGGAAGGTATGTGTTGATCCTTCCCCCATCATGGATCCCTCCACCAGAACCCTTCCAGTTTCCCCTCCAGTCCACTCCTCTCCACTCCCTTTCCTCTCCTCCCCTCCTCTCCTGCCCTCAAGTCTTCCCACAGTTCAGGTTTGAACTGCATCCGTGCCTGCCCTTTATAGCCTGGGCATTGGGGACCATAAGATGTCCAGTTTCAGTGGCCCCATCCCAGATCCACCCATTGAGAACTTGGAGCCATTAAGTTTCCTCATTTGCAAAATGAGTCCCGTAATGTCCACCTCTTGGGCCGGTGTGAAATGCATCACATGAACTTTGTGAGGCAGTTGTCATGGGGACAAGTCCTCGGGTGGACAGACGGCTCCTATATTTGCCCCTCCCCATTCCCAAATAACCCTGGCTCCCCAAGTGAATAACTGTCCCCTCAGCCTAAGTGTCAAGTCGGACCCTGACTGGGGAATGGCATGGGAGCCTAAAAGTGGGGTGTAGCAGGGGTACACTTATATGTTTGTTGTTGAAGGGGGAAGGAACGTCTCCCACTGGCTGTGTGCGTGCTTCTTCACCCGACCTTTCATTGCTACCTCCCTGCCGCCAGCTCTTCCTGGTGAGAGCCGTGTTGTGGGGCAGAAGCCCCCATCCAGCCTGGGCTCAGGGTCCTGGGCATGGGGAGTTATGCAGACTCAGGGTTTACTCAGAATTGTGGAAAGGGGTCAGCAGGGAAGCCAAGGACCAGTCTAGCCTAGTGGTTAGGAAGAGTATGGGCTCTGGAATCGGCATATAGGGCTCTCTCCTGCCTCAGCACTCATGGTATGACCTGGTCAAGTCATATGACCTGTCTGTGAGCTCAGTGTCGTCTTCTGAAAATGGGGATCAGACTGTACACTCTACTACTGTAGTGTACTGGGGCTATTGTTCAGGGTAATTGTAAAGTTGTACCCTGGGTTGGGATCAGCCATCCATTGAGTGAAGCTGGTAGACAATCTCTCCGAAGGTGGGCTCATCCAGGGGCAGAGGAACAGTCAAGGAGCCTGGGGACAGACACAGGAGGATGGAAGGAACTGGTTGCTGACTGACAGTGGGAGCAGTCAGGATTGGGGTTGTGGGGGTCCATCCATCGAGTTGTCCAAATACACATTTCCACCCGGCCCCAGTCTTTGTATAGTGAATGACAAGCTGTTTGAGAGAGAAGCCAGTCCCCGTGGAGGCTCAGCATCTGCATTCTCCATCCCAGCACCAACACTCACCTCCAGTTCCATACACACCCTCTCCCAGGAGCAACAGGAAATGGAGCAGGCTTTCTTCATCATATCTGGGATGAAACTTGAGGAGCCTCAGAAGTAAGTGCTAGGTGGCATGGGGACAGAAAGGAGCTGGCAGGGAGTAGAGGAGCTAATAAGTGGATCTTACAGATAACTGTATTTTAGCTTCTTTACTCATTAATACCTCGCACATATGTTCCTCAATACACAGTAATTTACCTAGTTGCTTTGAATTGGTGTGCATGGCTTTTTCTTAACTTACCAACTTTATTCTTTTACCGATAGACATTTAGTTTTCAGGAGAATTTTCCCATTACACACTTGGCTCACTCTGCTGCATCAGTTCAGTTCAGTTTAGTCGTTGGTCCTGTCTGACTCTTTGCAACCCCAGCATCGCAGCATGCCAGGGCTTCCTGTTCATCATCATCTCTTGACTTCACTCAGACTCACGTCCACTGAGTCCGTGGATGCCATCAAGCCATCTCATCCTCGGTCGTCCCCTTCTCCTCCTGCCCCCCATCCCTCCCAGCATCAGAGTCTTTCCAATGAGTCAACTCTTCGCATGAGGTGCCCAAAGTACTGAGTTTCAGCTTCAGCATCATTCCTTCCAAAGAAATCCCAGGGTTGATCCCCTTCAGAATGGACTGGTTGGATCTCCTTGCAGTCCAAGGACTCTCCAAGTCTTCTCCACACTACAGCTCAAAAGCATCAATTTTTCGGCACTCAGTCTTCCTCACAGTCCAACTCTCACATCCATACATGACCACAGGAAAAACCATAGCCTTGACTAGATGGACCTTAGTCGGCAAAGTAATGTCTCTGCTTTGAATATGCTGTCTAGGTTGGTCATAACTTTCTTCCAAAGAGTAAGCCTCTCTTCTAATTTCATGGCTGTAGTCACCATCTGCAGTGATTTTGGGAGCCCCCTAAAATAAAGTCTGACACTGTTTCCATCTATTTCCCATGAAGTGATGGGATGGGATGTGCATATGTCACAGTAAACATGGAAGCTGCTTCGGACCATAGTTTAGGAAAATGACACTGTATGGTCAGCGCCATCCACTTTGTTCTAAAGATACTACCTGCTTCCTTCCTCCATCTCAGGTGCCATTCTGGCAACCACTGAGAGATACTAGGTGCCATTCAGGTTCTCCCTCTTGCTGTGGTGAGGTCTGGGAATCAGGTAGGCCAGAGACCAGGTGGTCAGCAAATGAGACTCAGGCCTCCTAGTTCTGCTCGTTTTCCCAACTCTCTCCTTCACATTTCCTCCAAGGCCTCAGGGACAAGATCCTAGAGCAAGCCTTCACAGAGACTGATCTAGGATCCCAGAAACAGTCTTGACAAGAAACCCTTAGGTTTCATCATCTTCAGCCCTCATCATCTTTGCTGTATTTTACATCCGATCTGAGTATATCCCTGTAACTGGGAAGCCAACACTTAACATGACAATCATGCACCCAGGCTAATTTCCCGTGTATTTGTCCCAATCAGGTGATCTTCCCTGACCCTAGGGATCGGGAACCATCATCTTTGTATCTCCTGTACTAGCAGGCATTGTTTACCACTGAGCCATCAGGAAGCCTTCTCAACGAATTCAAAATCTGCTTATCTGGAATATTTTGGGTCACCATAATGCTCTTTTGGGTTTGACCATAAGGTGTTAGGGAAAGTCCAACCTCCCTGTTTGGGCAAGCAATATTTGAGGCAACTAAATGTGTGAAATTGAGTTTGGTGCTGGCTGGCTTTTGGCTAATGGATTCCAGCTTCTTAATACATAAAGAGAGACCATCTTGGCCCCGTCATATAACAGTGTCTGTGTTGGAAAATAAATTGATGTGTCTTTTCCAAGTATGAGTGTGTTCATAGGAATATGCTTGTGTGATTAAATGTTTGTGCAAGTTCATGTATATAAGTGAACAGGTGATAATGCTTTGGGATATTAGCATGCTTGTGTGTGTAAGAGTGAAAATGTAAGCTATGCTTCTTTGTCTCACGTTTTTTCCTGCCCATGCCATGGCCACATGGCACTTAGTTTCTGGACCAGATTGAACCCA
Source organism: Nanger dama (assembly GCA_917880005.1). Taxonomy (NCBI): domain Eukaryota; kingdom Metazoa; phylum Chordata; class Mammalia; order Artiodactyla; family Bovidae; genus Nanger; species Nanger dama. The sequence continues at coordinate 116,765 of CAKJTW010000295.1, read as the reverse complement.
GGGCCCACAGCAGTGAATGTGTAGAGTGCTCAACTACCCTGGACTGCCAGGGAATTTCCATATATTTTAAAGGCACACCTGACCCTAAAACAACAAAGGTTTAAACAGTGCAGATCCACATAAATACAAATTTGTTCAATACCAAGTAATACACATATGTATTAGTTGGAGGGCAAAATCCTGGATTCACGGAATCTGACATTCCAAAGAGCAAACCATATGTTATAAGTATATTTAAGTGCACTATGGAGGGTCCATACCTCTAACCCCTTGCATCACACAGGGTGGTCAGTGACATTAGTATATTTAAGGTGAATGGAATTTGTGAGAGTGTATAGAGTAAAATGTGGAGCTGCTTTGTGCATGTGAACACATTCCTGTTTCTGAACATGTTAATGTATATGCGTATGAATGTAGAACGTAAGCATGACAATGATTGAATTTCCCAACACATTCCGTGAAAATGTATTAGTAGTTACTGTGAGCGAATAAGTGTATGAGCATGTCTGTGCAAGTGAATGTGACCTTGTACACGTAGTTAAGGGGTCCCATGGAGAGTGATCATGGTGCCTATTCAAATATGAGTTTGCATGTGTAAAGTAATGGGACTTTTGCTATGGATGAGTGAATTTGTGACCGTGGACATGAATGTTAGCATATTTGTGTGTATGTGAATGAATAGGTGTGTGGTATGTGAAAGCAGAGTATATTTCTGTGAGCTAATGTGCAAGTGTGTGCAAGTGTGAGACTATTATATCATCTCTGTGTGTGTGTGTAAATGTGTGAGCCTTCATGTTAACTGTGAGCATATTCATCTGTAAGTATATGAATACGATGTTCTCTCTGAGTATGTTGTACCTGGGGAAATGTATGACTATGTGATCAGGAACATAAGGAGTGGAGTGAGTGAGGTGTGTGTGTGAGTGAATGTGAGCAGGTTTGAGGTCACCTCAAATCCTGGCCATCCTCTTCAGCTTTTGGGGCTGAGCATCCTTCCTCTCAGATGCTGCGCAGTTGTAAAGTCAGGCAGAGAGACCTACGTCCTAGGATACCTGTACCAGAGTGTTCATGTTTGTTCTCTGCTTTCCCCAAACCTGCCACACACTACATTCATATGTAACCCTTCTTCACCTTACTAGCCTCCTCCCCCACCCCCACCCCCACCCCGACAGCCTGAGACTTAGTGCCTGCTGTGTTCTTTCTGTCTAAACAAAGTCTAAAGTTGTTCTTGCATTCCCTTCTTCATCCAAAGTCAGTTCAGCCTTCAGTTGCTCAGTCATGTCAACTTTTGTGACCCCATATCTGCACACGTCAGGCCCTCCCCGTCTATCACCAACTCCCGAGTTTATTAAAACTCATGTCCATTGAGTTAGTGATGCCATCCCAGCCATCTCATCCTGTTGTTCCCTTTTTCTCCCGCCCTCGTCTTTGTCAGCATCAGGGTGTTTACAAATGAGTCAGTTCTTCGCATCAGGTAGCCCAAGTATCAGAAGTTTAATCCTTCAGCATCAGTCCTTCCAATGAATATTCAGGACTGATTTCCTTTTAGGATGGACTGGTTGGATCTCCGTGAAGTCCAGGGGCTCTCAAGATCTTCTCAACACTACAGTTCATCGGTTTCTTCAGCGCTCAGCTTGCTATTTATAGTCCAACTCTCACACCCATACATGACCACTGGAAAAACCATAGCCTTGACAAGATGGACCTTTGTTGGCAAAGTGATGCCTCTGCTTTTAATATACAGTCTAGGTTGGTCCTCACTTTTCCTTCCAAGGAGTAAGTGACTTTTAATTTCATGGCTGCAATCACCATCTGCAGTGATTTTGGAGCCCAGAAAATAAATTCTCTCACTGTTTCCCCTGTTTCCCCATCTATTTGCCATGAAGTGATGGGCCAGATGCCATGACCTTAGTTTTCTGAATGTTGAACTTTAAGCCAACTTTTTCCTCTCCTCTTTCACTTTCATCAGGCGTCTCTTTAGTTCTTCGCTTTCTGCCGTAAAGCTCCAGTGTCATCTGCATATCTGAGGTTATTGATATTTCTCCCCAGCAATCTTGATTCCAGCTTGTGCTTCATCTTGCCCAGTGTTTCTCATGATGTACTCCACAAATAAGTTAAATAATCAGAGTGACAATATAAGCAGGGTGGCCAAGCCTTCACCCAAGGCTTGGCCGAATCATCCAGGGACCACCTTTTTCTCATATGCCCTGATACGAATGACAAAAAGGATAATGTATCCCTCTCTCCCAACTAAGGTATCAGGTGTAAACAGATCGGAATCTGAAAGACACTGGTGAAGTGCCTCAGAGAGAATGTGTATCATCTACATCTGACAATCCTCAGGCTTTGACCTTGGTCCATGCTCCCTCCCTCTGACCCTAGATGCCTACTGACATGCTACCTTGCTTAAAACAACGGGAAAATGTGCTTACTGTTTTTAAGTTGCTGCTGTTAGCCTTTGCTGAAATACAGGAGAACATGAGGTAGCAAGTTGTGAGGCAGCAACTCCCCATGACATCTGAGACTCCCATGAGGGAGCAAATCTCAGACACCCACCCAGTGCTTGGCCCAGCTGACCCAAAAGTTATCATGCAGGGAGCTGTCTGTGCTCCAACACCTGAATTCTCCTACACCCAGTCCTCTGTCCCCCAGGCCTCCTCCCTAGGGGCCCCACCTAGAAGCACTGTCTTTACAGGTAAGGTACAAGATCTTGCTCTCTGCCTTCTCCATGTCAGCATCCCAGCCCCTAGGTGCACACTCACCCTGGAACATGTGCCCCACACCTTATCCCTCACATTCTGGAGGGAACAATGGAACAAAAGGAAAGCAACAGTCGCCTGATTCCTCCAAAACTCAGGGCCCATGGCAGTGACCTTGGTTTTCAAGGAAGCTCCCAGGGCAAAACATGTTATCCTCACTGGTTTAAACATAGGTGCCAAAATCTGGCAGTTGTGTGCTCTTTAGGGTAGAGTCCCTGGAAATTCAGTATTGCGTTCATTAACCTTATAGATTTCATGTGAGTTCAACCTCGTGTGTGTGTGGGTGTGTGTGTGCGCTAAGTTGCTTCAGTCATGTCTGAGTCTGCAACTCCATGGACTGTAGCGCACCAGGTTGGTCTCTTCATGCGATTCTCCAAGCAAAAACTGGAGTGGGTTGCCATGCCCTCCTCCAGGGAATCCTCCCAATCAGGATTGATCTTGCCTGTCTTATACCTCCTACATTGGCAGGAGGGTTCCTTATCACTAGCGCCATCTGAGAATCCTTTGTTCAACCTTCTATACAATCTCTAAGCATCTGAATGCAAAGTTCCAAATAGCAAGTAGAGATAAGAAAGCCTTCTTCTGCGATCAATGCAAAGAAACAGAGGAAAACCAGAATGGGAAAGACTAGAGATCTCTTCAAGAAAATCAGAACACCAAGGAACATTTCATGCAAAGATGGGCTCGATTAAAGGACAGAAATGGTCTGGACCTAACAGAAGCAGAAGATATTAAGAAGAGGTGGCAAGAATACACCAACGAACTGTACAAAAAAGATCTTCACGACCCAGATAATCATGATGATGTGATCACTCATCTAGAGCCAGACATCTTGGAATGTGAAGTCAAATGGGCCTTAGAAAGCATCACAACGAACAAAGCTTAGTGGAGGTGATGGAAATTCCAATTGAGCTGTTTCAAATCCTGAAAGATGATGCTGTGAAAGTGATGCACCCAATATGCCAGGAAATTAGGAAAACTCAGGGTGGCCACAGGACTGGAAAAGGTCAGTTTTCATTCCAATCCCAAAGAAAGGCAATGCCAAAGAATGCTCAAATTACCGCACAATTGCACTCATCTCACATGCTAGTAAGTAATGCTCAAAATTCTCCGAAGCCAGGCTTCAGCAATACGTGAACCGTGAACTCCCTGATGTTCAAGCTGGTTTTAGAAAGCAGAAGCAGAGATCAAATTGCCAACATCCGCTGGATCATGGAAAAGCAAGAGAGTTCTAGAAAAAACATCTATTTCTGCTTTATTGACTATGGCAAAGCCTTTGACTGTGTGGATCAAACAAACTGTGGAAAATTCTGAAAGAGATTGGAATGCCAGACTACCTGACCTGCCTCTTGAGAAATCTGTATGCAGGCAACAGTTAGAACTGGACATGGAACAACAGACTGGTTCCAAAATGGGAAAAAGGAGTACGTCAAGGCTGTATATTGTCACCTGCTTATTTAACTTCTATGCAGAGTACATCATAAGAAACGCTGGACTGAAAGAAACACAAGCTGGAATCCAAGATTGCCGGGAGAAATATCAGTAACCTCAGATACACAGATGACACCACCTTTATGGCAGAAAGTGAAGAGGAACTAAAAAGCCTCTTGATGAAAGTGAAAGAGGAGAGAGGGAAAAAAGTTGGCTTAAAGCTCAACATTCAGAAAATGAAGATCATGGCATCCGGTCCCCATCACTTCATGGGAAATTGATGGGAAAACAGTGGAAACAGTGTCAGACTTTATTTTGGGTGGCTCCAAAATCACTGCAGATGGTGACTGCAGCCATGTAATTAGAAGAGGCTTACTCCTTGGAAGAAAGTTATGACCAACCTAGATAGTATATTTAAAAGCAGAGACATGACTTTGCCGACTAAGGTCCATCTAGTCGAGGCTATGGTTTTTCCTGTGGCCATGTACGGATGTGAGGGTTGACTGTGAAAAAGGCTGAGTGCTGAATAATTGATGCTTTTGAACTCTGGTGCTGGAGAAGACTCTTGAGAGTCCCTTGGACTACCAGGAGATCCAACCAGTCCATTCTTGGAAGGAGATCAACCCTGGGATTTCTTTGGAAGGAATGATGCTAAAACCAAACTCCAGTACTTTGACCACCTCATGCAAGAGCTGACTCATTGGAAAAGACTCTGATGCTGGGAGGGTTTAGGGGCAGGAAGAGAAGGGGACGACCGAGTGATGAGATGGCTGGCTGGCATCACGGACTCGATGGATGTGAGTCTGAGTGAACTCTGGGAGATGGTGATGGACAGGGAGGCCTGGCATGCTGCGATTCATGGGGTCGCAGAGTCGACGTGAGCGAGTGAACCGGGTGAACTGATACAACCTCTATTCAGTGTACCCTTTGTTTGTCACTGATTTATGGTTTGGGGAGCCTCTGGGCAAGAGGTTCTCTATTCTACCTGTGGAATCAGGGGTGGGTTTCTGTCCACGTGAGCTGTGTGGTCCAGGGCTACCTTGCCCTTTCCAAGGGGAAGGTTCAGAGTGGATACTGAAATAAACTGACTCACTAGCATCATGGTGGCTTGTAGTTTATGTTTCTTCACCATTTTCTCATGTCTGATCTCGAAATCCTCATGCTAGGCTAGTTTGGATTTTATTTACGCTAATGTGATTGCAAGTTCTTGACATAAACAGGCATGATTTATAAAGATCATGCTGACTGCAGTGTGTTGGAATAGACTAGAGGGAACAACACTAATATCAGGGGAGTAAAGAAGTTGGGATGTTGTACAGTAATCAGGAGGAAGATGTCAAAGGGCTGCCTTGCGGAAGGCGTAAGGATCAATGCAGAGATGAATACAGAGGTGGGATGTTTTCTGGAGGTTGAATCAACAGGCAAGCAACTGGGTCTTGGTAGGTGAGGTGGACAAGAGCCAGAGATCATGTGCTCAGTTTTAAAAAGTACTCAGATAGAGTAAGGAAGCCAGGCACAAGAGCTTTCCCCATAGAGGCCTGACTGATGGAGCGGAAGGGTTTACCTGCGAGCAGGCCATTGGCACCCTTGGCCTCCACTACCCATTTCTGTGGGTAGGTGCTTCCTGCAGTCCACCAGGGTGTGCATGTGCTTCAAGGTAGCTCCTTCCAAGGAGTGTAGAGATAGCAGAAGGCCTCTGGCATGTGAAGCCAGAGAAGTGGGAGAAATCCCCAGGATCAGAACAAAAAACCTGGTGGTTAGGAAGCCCGGGTGATCCACTGCTCATCTCTACACGTCTGTAGTTGGGATGTCAAGAGGAAAAAGTGTAGAGCCTGGGGAGTGTGGTAAGCTGACATGGTGAGGCAGGCTTGCTGTGTTTCAAAAGCTCATTCAAGTCAACACAAAGGTGTCCAGTGTCATGGAGTTCCCTGGTGGCCCACTGCTTAAGAGTGTGGACTCCCTATAGAGGGTGCCTAGGTTTGATCCCCTAGTCACAACGCTAGATTCCAAATCGAGGTGATGTGGAATCACAACTAAGTTCGCATGTTACTCAATTAAAGGTCCCACATGCCCCAAATAAAGATCCCGCATGCCACAACCAATTATTCCGCGGCTGCAACTAAAAAGATCTCGCATGCTGCAGCTAAACAACTCAAAGACCCGCTTGCTGTAACCAAAAGATCCCACCTACCACACGGAAAAACCCCTTGTGCTCTAACTGAAGTTCACTTCACGTGGCAATGAAGATCTTACGTTTTTCAACTAAGCTTAACATAGCCAAATAAATTAAACAAATATTTAAATATCAAATATATCAAAGATTCATTTAAAAAACCTTCACCTGGTACAAATGAACAAACCTACGAGAACAAACAGATTACAGGCACAGAGGAACAAACTTCTGGTTTGGCTGAGGCTGGGTTGGGGGAGGTTGTAGGAGAAGGGAATGGACTGGGTGTTTGGGACTAGCAGATACAAACTATTATACACAGAATGGATAAACAAGGTCCTACTGTATCGCACAGAGAGCTATACTCACTACATTCCTGTGGTAAACCATAATGGAAAAGAAAAGAGAGAATGTCTAAATATGTAAACTGAGTCACTATGCTGTGCACCCAAAACTAGCACAACACTCTATCATCAGAGCTTCAAGACCCTCAAGCGTGTAGAAGCATCAGGACGTACACTGATGTGATGCCAGCAACTTCCCTGTCTGAAACCTTCCTGATGCATTCTCACAGTTCCTGCTGAAACAGACAAGTCACTGGTCATCAGTAAATGTCATGTTATTTCCCAGACAGTAAACAACAGAGAAGCCCCTCTGGCTGTCACCTTTTTTCCCATGGCTGTACACATTCTTTCCCCGGCTCCCTTCTCCCCTATGGTGAGTGAGCCAGAAGAACCTGGTGAGGAAGCCTCCTCTTCTTCCCCAGCTTTTATCCAGACGATGGGGTACAAACATTGGGTCCATGCCATCAAGCAGGATGAGGGAGTGGGGGTAGAAGGGCAGGCATTCTGGCAAGTGGAGAGGAGGGGAGTGCAGGCAGCAGGCAGCCACAGAAAAAAAGATTAGTTTAATCCCAAAGAGCCCCATCTTGGAATCAGCGTGGACACAGCTCTCCATGCTGGTAGGGATCCAAACAGGGGGCAGCTGGTTGCCCTGGACAAAGCAAACTTCCACCTTCAGTGCCCTCCTGAGCTGAGCTAACCAGTCTACATTCCCCAGCACAAAGTCACTTTTCCAGCCCTAAGCTGGGACTGTCATTTTGTTATCACATCTACATCAACCTTGATCTGGTACAAGTCTTTTGAGGGCTAGCAAAGTGGGATGACACTGAGAGAGCCATCTGGCCATCGAGCAACAAAACCATTTCAGATTCTGAGGCCTCAAGAGTGTCATCTCAAAGACATTCATTCTGGAAGCAAACTTTTCTCTTGTTAATCACATGCTTTCAGTTTGGAGGTGTCTTGGATGAGGACAGGCAAGTACTCAGTCTGAGCCCTGCAGAGAGTTGGCCTTTCCAAAGCTTTCTGACATGCTCACCTAAGATACGTGAGACCTTCAGCAGGGATAATTCCTCCCAAAGGGCATACGAATGGGAACAGTCCCTGAGCATCACTGTGATCCTGTAGTACTTTCAGATGATGGCAAAGCCCTCCAATGTGCTTGTGTCTGTTCACACTATGTTCTATAAGGTCAATACAAGTAATGAATTAGTGACTACTAAAACATTGCCCCCAAAGGAAATAAAGGGGTTAGGTTCCTGTGAGCCTCTGGTCACAACATTTTCATCAATCAGTTAATTCATTAACTTGTTTTATAGCTGTTTCTATCTAAAGATACAATTTAATTAGAAACCCAGAATTTGTAAAACCATTTATAGTAACAAAATGATAAAACCTTCTAAAAAAGACTCTAGAGTCTGTCCAAGTCAAAATCAATGGACAATTCCCATTACTGTCTCCAGAGGTTCCTTCATTGTTGAGGAATTAGTAACCTCTGTTATGCCCCAGTGGCATCTCGAACCACCCATGACACAGGCCCCTGATGCAAGAAACTACTCTTCTTGGCACTGTACTACATATGATTATAGAATGGCAACTGTCAGCCACATACTGGGCCATCCTCAAAATAGAGTGCTCAGGAGACCCTGAGCCAGTGAATCCTAGTCTCTCAAAATGGGTATGTTGAAACCCTAATCCCCAATCTGACTGTATTTGGAGATATTGCCTTTAAGGTATAACTAAGATTAAATGAGTCATAAGTATGCAGCTGTAATCCAACTGGAGAGCATCCTTATAAGAAGAGGAAGAGAAGATCCCAAAGAGCTCTCACCTCTCCCCACACTAAACAAAGTAAATACCATGTGAGGACTCAGTAAGAAGACAGCTGTCAGTCAAGGACAAAGGTCTTACCAGAGTATAAATTCTTTCACCACATTCTAGATTTCCAACTGGATTAAACTGTAGGCCTTTGTAACCACTAAAATGCTTCCTCCCCTCTGTGTTCAAATTTTTGATTTCTTTCTTTAGATCCTTTACACTTTTTGTCACTGGATATGCCTTGTGTGTCTGTAATGGGGGAGGTGTCACTGCTGGAAACCTGGTGGAACACAGAGCAGAGAGCAGGGGGTGAGCAGGCTAACCACGAAGTGGGACGGGGAGCTTGTTCTTCCACAACGACTCGCCTCTCAGGTGAGAACATCTTGGAAAGGGAAGCCGGGAAGGTGGGAATTGATCAGGGGCACCGAGCGTGAGAGTGGTGAGAAGAGAAGCAGCCCAGCAGCTCGACTCCACGAAGCATGCTGTGAACCAGTCCTTTGGCTTCTAGAGCAATGGGTCTAATGCGCATCTGGCTGCCAAATAGGGAGGAGGAAGCCTGGTGCACAACCGGCTATGCCAATGTGATGCCATAGCAAGGTTAGCAAATCCTGCAGATCTCAAGATTCATTCACAAAGATGCCGGATCCTGCCTCCTGTCATGGCTTGGGCACCACCCAGCCCTCTGCTCATTCTGGTCCTTGCAGTCATTGCTGGCTCAGCTTCAGCTCGCGGGGCTCCCCTGGAAGCTGGGAGAGGGGTCAGGGGGGGGGGCAGGGGCATCGCCCTACACCTACCTTCTGTAAGAATGCAAACCTGCTTTATGCTTAAAATAGCCTATGCTCTAAGATTTTCTTTGTGTGTTGAAAGGTCATTTGACTGCCCAGGCTAATTATGAAAGATCTGGACACCTTTGAGAGATCAAAAGATAAGTTGACTGAGGGGGGTCACTTCCAGGCCCTGTGGGCTTCCAGTAAACCAGAGTGCCTCTCCTCTGGAAGGGGTAGAAGGGGGTCAGTCACTCATTTTATGATAGGGCTCTCACGCCTCACCAGGACAGAAACTGGGCTCTCAGGCTCCCCCCCTCCACTTAGCTAAGGGAGGCAAAGGTAAGTGAGGGTTCCTGGCTGTGCACTCGTAGAAGGGGAAAAGAAGGCAAAGGTCAGTGTATCAGGATCTTCCCAGGGTAGCTGGCCCCTGGAGACAAGGCCACTCTAATGCTCCAAAGCGTTTTGGCCCCAACATGTACAGAAAAAAAGCCTGACATTTTGTTTTTGTTCTTATTTGAGTCACTAAGTCATGTCAGCTGGGTTGAGGGAATGTGAGGTAGATAAGACTCAGTTTTTAGCAACCTCAGTAGAGTGAGGAAGCCAGGGTGTAGTGAATGGTGCTCAGGAGTCACTCGCCACAGAGTGTGCAAGATGGAGCAGAAAAGTCAGTCTTGGAGCAGCATAGCGCCCTCTGGCCCTGGACACCCATGTCTACGTGTAGTGCTCCTTCAGTCACCCAGGAAGTATATTCAGGTATGGTCCTTCTCAAGGGAGTATAGAAAGAAGAGAGGCCTCTGGCCTAGGAGGCCAGAGAAGTATGAGAAATTGTAGGGATCAGGGCGAAAGTCTAGGAGGTTGGGAACCTGGGAGGTACCAACTCACGTCTCTGCAAGTCAGGAAATTGCAATCCGGAGGCAAAATGTAGAGCTTGGGTGATGCCACTGGTAAGTATACATGGTAGGGTTTGTCTGTGTTTCAGCCCTCTTCAACTTAATACAAAAGTCTCAACAAAAGGATCTCATATGCTGCCACTAAAATACCCTGTATGCCTCAACTAAAAAGAACTCGCATGACTAATTTAAAGATCCCCCATGCCACAGTTTAGATCCTACATACTTCAACAAAGATCCCACAGTGCCACAGCAAAGATCCCATGCCATAACAAAAGATGCCCCATTCCATTGTGTTAAACAACTGAAGATCCCACACAGTGAAACAAAGATTCCTCATACTGCAGCAAATACCCTGATACCACAAATAATGGATCTTGCATGTCACAACAAAAATGATCTCAAGCTGCAACAATGATCCCAAGTGCCCCAACTGAAAAGATCCCATGCTGTGAGTAAACCAGTAAAGATCCCAGCATGCTACAACAAAATGTCCACACACAACACTACAAAGATCCCACGTACCACAACTAGAGGATCTGCATGCTGAAACTAGAGATCCTTACACACGCAAGACAGATCACCCATGCCACAACTATAGAGTCCAGTGGTGCATCAAAGATCCCCCGTGCTGCAACTGAAGACCCATATGCTGAACAAAGGTCCTGCGTACCACAACTAAAAGATCCTTATGCTTTAATTATGTTCCCTGCATGTGTCAGTGAAGATCCCACGTGCCACAACTAAGACCAACATAACCAAATATAGTAAACAAATATTTAACCAATCAATATATAAAAAGGTTCAATTTATAAAGCTTCACCTGGCTGGGCAAATGAACATATCTATGAAAACAGGAAACAGATTACAGATCACAGAGAACAGACTGCTTGATACCAAGGTGGAGGTAGTAGAGGGAGGTTATAGGAAAGGAATGGATTGGGGGATTTTGGGACTGCTGATTGCAAACTATGATACACAGAAGGGAGAAACAACAAAGTTCTCATTGCATAGCACTAAGGCAACTTCATCCAATATCCTGTGGCAAACCATAATGGAAAAGAATATAAAGATGTCTAAATAAGTATATATGTGGAGTCACTCTGTTGTGTACCTGGAACTAATGTAACATAATGCTGTACTTCAATAAAAGAAACCCATCAGTGTGTAGGAGCATCTTACCTCCAACGTGCGGATTCTGTGACACAATGTGCTGTCAGCACCCTGTCCGACTGAAATCTTCACAACCATTTTTATTTGCACAGTTGTTACGAAACTATGGAAGTCCCTTCATCAGTAAATGTCGACATGATTTCTAGAGAACACCCCAGCTGTCACCCTTTCCAGGGTCATGCCTCCCACTGAGCACACATGTAGATGTATTTCTGCTGCTGCTAAGTAAGCCCCAGTCGTGTGTCCGGATCCTGTGCGACCCCAAGAGACGGCAGCAGCCCACCAGGCTCCCCGTCCCTGGGGATTCCTCCAGGCAAGAACACTGGAGTGGAGCTTTATGCATTCCTTCTCCAATGCAATGAAAGTAAAAAAGTGAAAGTAAGGGAAGGCGCTCAGTCGGGTCCAACTCCCTCAGCGACCCCTAAGGACTGCAGCCCACCAGGCCCTCCTCCATCCATGGGGTTACTCCAAGCAAGAGTACTGGAGTGGGGTGCCATTTCCTTCTCAATTAAGGAAAGTGAAACGTGAGAGTGAAGGTGCTCGGTCGGGTCCAACCCTCAGCGACCCCAAGGACTGCAGCCCACAAGCTCCCCTCCATCCATGGGATTCTCAGGCAAGAGTACTGGAGTGGGGTGCCACTGCCTCCTCAGTAGTGTATCTGGTCATACCTGGACGCATCTTCTCCATCCCCTTCTATCCCCACGGTGAGGCCGCCAGCGAGCAGTGGTGAGGGAAGCCTTCCTCCTCCTTCTCCCCAGCTTTTATCCAAGGACTGGGTCCATGTCAACCAGGCAGAATGAGGGGCTGGGCACAGAGGCAGGCATTCAGGCAAGTGGAAAAGAGAGGAAGCATGCAGGGGCGAGTCCATAGAAAAAAGCACTAAGTCCGTCTCCAAAAGAGCCTCATCTTGGAATCACATGGACACAGCATTCCATCTTGGGTCAGGATTCATCCAGGGGCAGCTGATTGCCATGGGAAAAGAATCTTCCACCTCTCCGTGTCCTCCGAGCTGAGGGTAACCAATTTACATTCTCCAGCACAGTCACATTATCTGAGCTGGGACTAACATTTGTTGTAGCATCCATATCAACCTTGCTTGTATACCTGTTTTTAGGGCCAGGAGATGGCTGGACACCGAGAAAGAACTTTCTGGCCCTTCCCAGCAAAATCATTTCAGATTCTTAGGCCCTCAATGGTGTCTTCTCAAAGACATTCATTCTGGGAGCAAGCAAGCAAGCATTTCTCTTTGTTAATCATGGCTTTTGAGACTGAGATGTCGTCGTGAGTAAACACAAGTATACCCAGCCTAAGCCCTGCAGAGAGTTTACCTGTTCAAAGTTTCGACCGGCTCACCCGGGTGATATCGACCTTAACCAGGTGTTTTTTTTCAAATGGAGCATGAAACAGGAAGAGTTTCTAGGCAGCAATTTGTGACCTAGAGCGCTCTCTAACGGATGGCCAGAGGGTATTAGCCCCTACAATATATTCGGTCTTTTCACTCTATATTCTACAGGTCTTAAGGTAAACCCCAGGTGGTGGAATTAGTGATTAGTAAAACACTAATCCTAGGAGTAATGGGTTAGATTCTATAAGCCTCTGGTCACAATAGTTTCTTCAATCAATACATAAACTTGTTTTCTATTACTGTCTATAAGTTACAATTCAATCCAATTAGAAAACCAGAATTTACTACACTGATTTATATTAACAAATCTTATAACAAAGACTCCAGAATCTGTCCAGTTCTAAATCAGTGAATACTTCCATTAGTGTCTCCAGAGATGTCTTCATTGTTGGAGGACCTAGTAATCTCTGTTATGCACCTCCCCAGCATCTCTGGACCACCCATGACACCTGTAGGTTGCCCATAGGGCACTAGTGCAGAAAACTACACTTCCAGCTGTACTACAAATGATTATAGAGTGTCAACCATCAGCCATGATGGGGCCATCCTCAAAGCAAAGGTACTCAGAGACCCTGAGCCAAAGTGAATCCTATTCTCTCAAAATGGGGATGCTGAAATCTAACTCTCAATGTGACTATATTTGGAGATATAGCCTTTAATGGCTAATTAAGATTAAATGCGGAGAAAGGCAATGGCAACCCACTCCCAGTACTCTTGCCTGGAAATCCCATGGATGGAGGAGCCCGGTAGGCTACAGTCGATGGGGTCGGCTAAGAGTCAGACACGACTGACGGGACTTAGGAGGGGGAGGAAGGGATTAAATGACATCAGAAGCATGGAGGTGTAATCCAACAGGGAGGGCATCCTTATAAGAGGAGGAGATACCACGGGGCTTCCTCCACTCACTACCAGCCCTAAAAAAAGAAAAGGCCATGTGAGGACACAGTACTTGACACCTGTCTGCCAAGGACAAAGACGTTACCTGGGTAGAAATTCTTTTAGCAAATTCTAGATTTCCAACTAGGACCTAAACTGGGCCCTTTGTATCAGTTTAAATTCTTTCCTCCTTCTTGTGACTCAAGTTTTCGGTTTCTTTCTGTCTCATCCCCCTTTTGCTTGTCACTGGATATACTTTGTGTGTGTGATGGAGAAGGGATCCTCTCACCATTACTCCCATATTTATGCATTTCTTCCTTCAGAGAGCCTCAACTCAGGTTCATTAGGGATAGCGGCCTCTCTTAGGACAACGGTTGTGTAACAAGTTTTAAGCACTCTGGCTTAAACTGGGTTTGAATTGATTTCATCACTGTGTCACAGAAGTGCAGTGATCCTTTTCCACTATACCTAGAGATGATCAGGACTTTTACCAAATGAGACATAGGCAAGAGAGTGGCACAGCAGAAGACTGCTGGGTCCCCCAGCTGGAGAGGGGTCTACTGAAGCTATATTCTGGTGTAGTGCCGCCACTTAAGTTGCATTGAAATCATTTTATTTTATTTTTGGTCTTTTCTGTCTGTACAAAATCGCTTCGATATTTTTAGATGTCAAGCAGTACAAATCTTACACCTTTGAATTTTATCTCCACATTTAATCACGAATGGTCCAGACCTTCTGGTGGTTATGGGAAAGGTCTTAGAGACCCAGTGACTCACCTCTTGGGTAGGCCAGAAAGGTGGGCATTACAGGACAGTGTAGGACATGTGGGGGGTTGCATTCTGGAAGGTATTTATCAGAAGGGTCTGTGTGGGAGGGTTTTGCAGTAGGGGAAGTGGGTGAGGGGGCCCCTGATTCCTGGAGCCAGATGTGATTGGGTTCTCTTGAATCATTCTGCTGGCTGACAAAGAGATACACTGTTCAGGAAGAATATGCAGGAGTGCATCTGGAGGCACTCAATAAGGAGAGTCTCCAGAGGGCGCTAGGTCTGGTGGAGCAGAGCTGAAGAAAGTCTTGGGATTAGGCCATCTAAGGTCCTCTCAATTATACCAGATATCAACTCAGCAAAACACATTAATATTCATCCTCACCCCCGACACACATGGCCACTCCCTGTAGCTTAAGTGCCCACCGGCGTGTGCATAAGCACACCTAAAGAAACATTAGCACAAGACTGAGGAAGAGGAGAACTTAGTCCCTGGACGTAGATACATGGACCCATTGGCAACAAGTTCTCCAACCCTGTGATGTGGTCACTGTTAGCTAGCACAGTAACACAGGCAATGAAACGAAGGGGCTCCATCTCAAGTGGACATCCCCCATCCCTACTGCCACTTTTCTCTAGGACTGGCAACCAGGCAGTGGGTGCATGGGCAAGGGTTTAAAAGCGCAGGCTGACATCTTTAGCCCGTCTCCTTCTAGAAGCTTCTGTCTCCCAACCCACGGCCCCCCAAGCCCCTGGCAGCCTGGCAACTCCTGGATAGCTTACGGTGAACGATGTCGGATTCCCGTGATCTCCGAAGACAAAGATTCAGCTTCGACCAAGGGACCAGGCTTGATTCCTCAAGAGTTTTTGCAGGTTAGCAGAGTTTTATTAAAGTAAGAAAAGAGACAGAGAAAGCTTCTGATAGAGACATCAGGAAGGGGGAGGGAGAATACCTCCCTTAACTAGTCTTTAGCAAGGGAATTATATACTTTTTAATAAGTTAAAATAATAATTCAAAGAATGTAACAGACCCACTCCCACAATTTACATTTAGGGATAACAGGATTAGAACTTAATAACAGAAAGATCCTACCAGACCCATTCCCATTATATACATTTTAAGATATCAGGATTAGTCAGAAGGTTTTCCGGAAGGACAAACTGTCCTCAAACAGGATACATTATTGTTATATAACCTTAGTACAGAGTTTAAACTTAGTTGTTTGTTCTGTAATCATCAGTTCTGGGCTTAAAGAAAAAAAACTTACAGACTAAGGAATGTAGAGAGAAAAAATATGTTTGTCCTTTCCTCCTCCTTGAGAATTCCAGACCCCTCTCTCCTTGGGGACCCCGGACTTATCAATCTGCCTAGGAATTCGACTCCCTCACTCCTGCTTACCAATTAAAGAAGTGCAGAACAAAGTCAGGAACATCAGAGGAGAGATTAGATGTCAAAGTGGAATTTTCATGGAACTGTGGTCATCACCCTTCAGGAGCTGGATCCTGGTGAGCTGTAGATGCACAGGGACTTGCTGCTCATCTGGACTCCATTGCTCGAGTTGGAGAACACTGGAGACTGCTACAGACCTGGAAGAAGACAGGGAGGGGGTGAGCGGGCTAACCACGAGGTGGGGCGGGAGCTTGTTCTTCTGCAAAGATATGGCACTAAGCTGAGACCATCTTGGCAAGGGAGTGGGGAAGGTGGGAATCAATCAGGGTCCCTGAGCCTGGGTGCGGAGGAGTAGAATACTCCACAAAGCATGCTGCAAAGGAATCCCTGGATTCTAAGAGCGGTAGGTGATGCACTTCCAGCAGCCAGCTAAGAATCATAAACCCTGTACAACTGGCCCCGCCTACACTGACGGAATCATGAGGTAAGGCAAATCCCACAAATGCCAGGAACCAATCAAAAGATGCACGCTCCTGCCTTATTATGGTTTGGGTACTGCCAAACTCTGCTCATTCCAGCCTCTGCTGTCATTCCTGGCTCAGCCCCAGCTCCAGGTCTGTGGCAGCTGGAGAACTGGGAGAGGGGTTGGCAGGTGTGGGGCACCTCCATCCTGCACCTACCTCTGTAAAGCACGCAAAATCTCACTTTTTCCTTTAAATAACTTATGCCCAAGAGCTTGCTTTGTGGGGTTGAAACGAGTAAATTTACTGCCAAAGGTAATCGTGAAAGATCTGCCACCTTTGAGGTAAACCAGAGTGCCTCTCCTCTGCAAGTGGTGGAAGAGGGTCAGCCAGATCTTTGATGATAGGGCTCTGGAGCCTCATCAGATGGAAAACTGGGCCCCAGACTGCCTCCCTCCTTAGCTAAGGGAGGCAAAGGTAAAGTGAGGGTTCTTGGCTGATATCATAGAAGGGAAAAGAAGGCACAGTTCAGTGCCTCAGACCTTGAGGGTACAATTAGCCCCTGAGAGCAGCACACTCTTAATGCTCCAGTGCTCTGGCCCCAACACGTAGAGAAAAAAAGCCTCACATTTTCATTGTTGTTCTCCTTAGTCGCTAAGTTGTGTCACTCTCTTGCAACCCCATGGACTGTAGTCTGCCCAGCTTCTCTGTCCATGGGATTTCCCCAGGCAGACTACTGAAGTGGCTTCTCATTTCCCTCTCTGGGGATCTTTCCAACTCAGCGATCAAACCCTGAGTCTCTTGCATCTCCTGCACTGGCAGGCGGGATTCTTTACCACTGAACCACCGTGGAAGTACTCTAAATGGATTAAATCTGCTTTTTTGGAATACACTGACTGGCCAAAAACTTTGTTCAGATTTTTCTGCAAGATGGTATGGAGAAATTCGAACAAATCCCTTGACCCTACCCAATGTTTAAACCAACTGGTAGTGTAAAAACTGAGTTGGGTGCTCACTGGCTTTCAGCTACTGGGTTACAGCCTGCTGTAAAGAAGTAAAATGAGGCCATCTTCGGTTCCTTTATATAGCAGTGTCTGTGCGGGGAAAATGAATGGGTGAGCCTCTTCAAGTATGAGTGTGTTCATAGGAATATATTTGTGTGATTAAGGAAATGTTTGTGCCTGCATGAGTGAACAACTGACATATCCATGGATATTACCATGTTTGTTGTGTGTGAGTGTAAAAATTTAAGCCTGTTCACTTGGCTGATATTTGGGGGCGGTGGGGCGGGGGGGGGGGATTGGGCTTCCCTGGTGGCTCCAGTGTTAAAAGTCTGCCTTCAATGTGCAGGACTTGGATTTGATCCCTGGGTCAGGAAGATCCCCTGGAGAAGGAAATGGCAACCCACTCCAGTATTCCTGCCTGGAAAATCCAGTGGACAGAGGAGCCTGAAGGGCTACAGTTCATGGGCTCGCAAAGAATTAGACTCAACTGAGCAACTTTCACACATATGTTGTGCAGGTTGCAGGATCTTGGTTCCCCAACCAGGTAATGAACATGGGGCTACAGCAGTGATACTGCTGAGTATAACCACTGGACTACCAAAGAATTCCCCTGTATGATACTTTAAAAGTACATCTGACTCTTAAACAATAGGGTTTGAACAGTGCAGGTCCACTTATATGCGGATTTCTTCAATAGCAAATACTACAGTACTACACAATATATGATTAGTTGAATCCATGCATGCAAAACCCTGGATTCACAGAAACATGTTGTGATGGTAGATTACATGTTAAATATATTCAGATTCACATGGATGGTCAGGAACCCCTAACCTTTGCATCACTCAAAACGCAACTTCATTAGAATACTTGAATGAATTTTGTGTGATTTGAGTGGAATGTGAGTGTCTTGGTGAGTATGAGCACATTCCTACTTCTGAGCATGTTAATGTGTATGTGAGTGACTGTGAGTGTATGGATGTAAGTATAACTGATTGAAGTTGTCATCACATTCAAGTGAATGTGTGAGCAGTTATTATGAGTGAACAAGTGTGAGAGCATGTTTGTGCCAGTCAATGTGACCTTGTGCATGTCTATAACCACATGTTTGAGGATGAACATGGGAGCCTATTTAAATATGAGTTTGTGTGTTGAAGTAAATGGAACTTTTCATATGGATGAGTGAATATGTGACCATGGGCATGAATATCACCATATTCGTGTATGTGAGATGAATGTCTGTTTTTGATCATGTGAAAGTGGAGTATATTTCTGTGAGTTAATGTCCAAGTGTATGCATATGAGTACACTTGAATACCTCTACATGTGAAACTGTGGGAACTTCATAGTAAGTGTGAGCATATTCACCCGTGAGAATGTAAGTATGATGCCGTATGTATCTTCTCCATGGGGAACTGTATATGACTGGGATCATATTTGAATGTGTGTAAGTGAATGTGTGAGCTAGTTTGAGGCAATGTATGTGTAAGGACATTTTCATGAACAAGTCTGTAACTGTTGATTTGTGTAAACTTGTTAATGTGTGAGTATTTTTGTGAAAATGATATGAGTATGTGTGCTTTTATGTGAGTCATCTGTGTGTGTAGGTATAAGCTTTGGTGACGCCTGTGGGAAAATTTGTATTCACATAAATACATGAAAACGTTCCTCTTTCTGAACATATTAATATGCACATATAAGGGCATCTGAGTGTATTGTTGCACATATATGTGTCTGTCTGTGAATGAATTTGTAAGCATGTTGATGTCTTAGTGGACATGTGAGCATTTTGTATAAGGGAATGTGTGTGGCTACATGAGTGTGTCTATGAGAGTAAATGAGGGAGCACGTTACGCAAGTGAATGTGTTAGTTGCTCAGAGGCATCTGACTCTTTCTGACCCCATGGACTCTGGCCCACAAGGCTCCACTGTCCATGGAATTCTCCAGGTTAGAATACTGGAGTGGGTAGGCATTCCCTTGTCCAGGGGATATTCTCAAGCCAGGGATTGAACCTAGGTCTCCTGCATTGCAGGCACATTCTTTACCATTTGAACCATGAGGGAAGACCAAATGTGTCTATACATATGAATAAATTGGTGAACATGTTTTCAGTCTGTGAATATGCTCCAATATTAGAGAATTTACGTCTGTTGTGCATGTATATGCACGTTTCTTGTATCTTAGTGAATCTGTGAATGTGTAAATATGAAGAATATGCTGTTGATTCGAGTGACTCGTGACCACAAAGTATCTGTGAGCATGTCTATGCGCAATTGATTAGATGTCAGGGTGTCTATGTGTATGGAGGAATTTGTAATCATACTTGTATGTGTGACAAATGTCTGTACACATGACTGTGGGAACAACTTTAGGATACGTATGCTCGTGCATGTAAGTAAATGTGTGAGTGACACAGTGTATGTGAGGTATATTCGAGTATGTGAGTGAATGTATAACCACGTTAACTTGAGTCTATCTGTATTTGAACGTGTCCATGTGTCAGTGTGTCTGTGTGTGTGTGCTCATTCCTCAGCCCCGTCTGACTATTTGTGACTCCATGTAGCCTACCAGGCTCCTCTGATCCATGGAATTTTCCAGGTAAGAGTACTGGAGTGGGTTCCCATCTCCTTCTCCAGGGAATCTTCCTGACCCAGGGATCGAATCAGTGTCTCTTGCATCTTCTTCACTGGCAGGTAGGTCCTTTACCACTGTAACACCTGGAACCACGGAGTGTCTATGAATAGAAATAAATCTGTGAGCATGTTCGTTTGAGTGAATGTGTAACCTGTGGAGGTATGTGGGCATCTCTTTGGTGTAAGAGTGAATTGAGCCTGTTCATATGTCAGTGTGTTAATGTGTTTTTGTGTTCCTACGTATAAGTAAATTTGTAAGCATGTTCATGCTGGTAGCATGTTCACCTCTAAGTGAATGTGTAACCATGTTCATTTGTGTCAGATTCTTAATGTGTACATCTGCTTTTGAGTCATTGCATGAGTGTATGTGTGAATGTTGATCATATGCATGTACATGACTCTTATGAGTGTACTTGTGAGTTTGTGATCAGGTTCACTGTATGTATATGTGCACTTGTTCATCTCTGCGTGCAAATTCCTGTGTGAGTATATACATCTGGTCATGTTTCTACGTTTGAATGAAAATGTAAGCATATCATGTATGCTCATGACTATGAGTGAGTGTATGCTTTATATTTCTGTTTTTCTACTTTTTCTTGAGCTAATGTGCAAACAAGTTTGTCAGTAAATGCATGAGTATTCACACACTGTGTGCATATGAAAATGCAAAGTTAAGTGAATATAGCAACATGTGTGTGTTAATGAGTATATAAGCATGCTTGTATGTAGGGGCATGGTAATATATGTGTTCTTTTCTGTGAGTGAATGTGGATGACACCTGCATATGACTAAATGTGTGTTCCCTGTGTGGAAGTGATACTGTGAAGACATTTGTGTTTTGAGCATGTGAATGTGCAAATGTTAAAGCTTGTATTTGGGAAAACATGAATTTGTGTGTTCATTTATATGTGAGTTCATTTATATGTGAGTGTGTATTTGTATATATGTGAGCATGTTCATGTGTGCAAATTAAGGCATGAGTAAGTTGCTGTGCGTGAAGGTATGAATGCATTTTTCGTTAGTGCAACTGAATGTATAAGCAAGCTTATATACATGAGCATGATGTACAATTTTAAGTGAAGTTGTAAGTGTATGTGGGTGTGCCTGTGCACATGAATTCATTTGTGAGCAAGTTCATGTGAGTGAATATGTCAATATGTTTATTTCTGTTTGTTTATGTATTTAAGTCTTCATCTGTTCATGAGTATCTAAGTGAGTTTATATGTGTGACTGAATATGATTATGTACACTTATGTCAAATTTTCCTTTGTGTAAATAAACTTGAGAGGTTTTTGTGTGTTTGAACATATTAAAATATAAATACATTCATTGGGCACATGTTTGAATATGGCTTATGTCTGAATGAACATGTAAGTATTTGTGTGACTATACTGAAATGTGTGGTCATGTGTGTGTGTGGCCACGTGTGTGATGGCAGTCATGTATGGATTAACACACACGGACACTTTCGTGTGAAGGAATACAGGAGCAGTTTCATGTGAGCATGTTCATGTCATTTAATGTCAGCGTCTTAGCTTACATGACTGTGTGAGCACCCTGATTGGATGTGAGCGTATCTAGGTGTGGATATGAGTGTACCTAGGGGTAACTGAATGAGTGTGCGTGTTTGCACATCTAAGCATGTTAACCCGAGCATATTTATTTGTGTGAATGAATGTAAGAATGTGCTCTTATGTGTGACTGAATGCATGAGTGTGTTCACGTGGGAGTGATTGTCTGTAGGTGTACATTCATGTGCAAGTGGGGGTGAATGTATGATTGATATTTTCAGAGTGTTCATGTATGTGAGATGTGTTGATCTGAATGTATGTAAGCATATCTGTGTGCAGGTGACTAAGTGTGGGTCACTGTGTTTGACAGCATGTGAGCATGGTTTTATATGTGACTGAGTTAATATACATGTACATTGTCTATGATCATTCATGTTAATGTGTGAGCTTGACATCTGGGTAAATGGTAACTATATGTGTGAGCACATTTGATTCAATGAATATGCAAGTATGTCTATGTGTGAGCTCATTTATGTGTGAGTGAATGTGAGTATATCAGTCCCTCTCTGTGGAAGTACCAGCATATTCATGTGTGGAAATGTGTGAGTGTGACCACATGTGTGAGTGTGTTGAAAGAAAATGTAAAATCATGGGTTAGTGTGTTCAGAAGTGAATTTGTAAGGATGTGTGTGTTCATGTGAGACACTGAGTGTGTCTTACATGTGAATAAATTTGTGAACATATCCATGTGAATGAATGTGTGCATTTGTGGTAGCATCCATGTGTCTACTTCTGTGTAAGAATTTAGGATGTATCTGTTAGTGAATGTTTTGTGTCTGCATATAAGCATGAATTGTTTTAGGTAATTTGTAAGCATATGCATTAGTGACAGCAAGTCTGTGTGTGTGAGAGAACACACAGATGTTTGTGCACAAGTATGTAAATATAGAATTAAGACTGGACATGTGATTTGTATAAACTATTATATGTAAGAGTATATATGTGAATGAGTTTGTAAACACATGTGTGTGATTCAATGTGTTAGCACTAGAGTGTATAATCATGTTGAGATGGGGATTCACATATGTGTGACTGAATATATGTCTGTGTTTGTATGTGTGTTTATATACATTAATGAGAGAAAGTATCAGTGAGTGAACACGAGCATGTATGAGTGTGTTCTGTGTGTGTGAAAGAATCTGTGGGTATGTTTATATAAGCAAATTAATGTGTGAGTAAGTGTGGGATTGAACATGTGAACATGTGGATGTAAATGTGTCCATGTGTGTTAGTAAATTTGTAAGCATTCAGTGAGTGAGTGGGGTTCATCTTATAAGCATGTTCATGTGTGAGTGCATTTATATAGTGATTGTATAAGCATTTGTGAGTATGAGCAGGTTCATGTACAAGTCAACACATGAACATGCTCCATTTATGATCACATTATTTTTTGGAAGTTAAAGTGTGAGTCTGTACATGGGAGTACAAATGACTGTCTAGTGTGTCAGTGATTTTGTGAGTGTGTTCATGTGAGTGAACGAATGCATTATCATGCTCCTGTGAGTGAATTTTCAAGCATGTCTGTGTAAAAGAGAGAATATGTGAGACTACGTATGTGCCTATAAATTAATCTGTCATATGCCCTTTTGAGTGAGTGAACTGTGAGAATGTTATCATTAGTGACACTGCATGTGCATGTATATTATCAATTTTGTGTTTGAGTAAATTCATAGGTTACTTGTATGTTTGAATTCACATATATGTATGCTGCTAAGTCGCTTCAGTCGTGTCCGACTCTGTGCGACCCCAGAGACGGCAGCCCACCAGGCTCCCCCGTCCCTGGGATTCTCCAGGCAAGAACACTGGAGTGGGTTGCCATTTCCTTCTCCAATGCATGCAAGTGAAAAGTGAAAGTGAAGTCGCTCAGTCGTGCCCGACTCTAGCGACCCCGTGGACTGCAGCCCACCAGGCTCCTCTGCCCATGGGATTATCCCGGCAAAAGTACTGCAGTGGGGTGCCATTGCCTTCTCCGCATATATGTATGAGTGAATGGTAATCAAATTATATACGCAGTATGTTGATATGCATCTGGGGACAGGGTATGTGGAAATGAGTGTGTTTAAGTGAATTTTAAACCATGTTTGTTTCTAAGTGAGTATGTGAATGTGTGTGAGCATAAATTAAAGAACACACATGAGTGTATATATGTATATATATATATATATATATATATATGAGTGTTGATATATTATGAGTGAATGAGTATGTGATTATATGAGCATATTTGGGTGTGTAAATGTATGAGCATTTCATGTTTGTAAATGGTGGTTGGAGCATATTTGTTTGAATGAGAGAATGAACGTGCATATGTGAGTATATAAGTGTATCCATTAGTGAGTAACCTAAGAGAATGACCATGTCAGTGAATAAATGTGTGTGCATGTCTAAAATTGATGAGTGAGCTACATTCACGGTTAAGTGTGTTACTATTAGTATATTCGAGCACTTTATACATATTTATACCTATTCATGTGTATGACTAAGTTTTTAATTTGTACATGGATGTTTGTTTATGTGGATGGGATAATGTGTAAGCATACTAGTTTGCATGGGGTTGCTGAGTGGAGAAGGCAATGGCACCCGACTCCAGTACTCTTGCCTGGAAAATCCCATGGACGGAGGAGCCTGGAAGGCTGCAGTCCATGGGGTCGCTGAGGGTCGAACACGACTGAGTGACTTCACTTTCACTTTTCACTTGCATGCATTGGAGAAGGAAATGGCAACCCACTCTAGTGTTCTTGCCTGGAGAATCCCAGGGATGGGGAGCCTGGTGGGCTGCCCTCTATGGGGTTGCACAGAGTCAGACACGACTGACGGACTTAGCAGCAGCAGCTGATGAGAGAGTCAGTTCCTAGGTAGGTTGATAAGAAGTCCAGGGTCCCCAAGGAGAGAGGGGTCTGGAATTCTCAAGGAGGAGAAAAGGACAATTTTTTTTCCTCTACATTCCTTAGTCTTAGTCACATAAAACGGAAATTGAAACTGCAATCAGAAATCTTCCAGCAAACAAAAGTCCAGGTCCAGATGGCTTCACAGCTGAATTCTACCAAAAATTTAGAGAAGAGCTAACACCTATCCTACTCAAACTCTTCCAGAAAATTGCAGAGGAAGGTAAACTTCCAAACTCATTCTATGAGGCCACCATCACCCTAATACCAAAACCTGACAAAGATGCCACAGAAAAAGAAAACTACAGGCCAATATCACTGATGAACATAGATGCAAAAATCCCCAACAAAATTCTAGCAATCAGAATCCAACAACACATTATAAAGATCATACACCATGACCAAGTGGGCTTTATCCCAGGGATGCAAAGATTCTTCAATATCCATAAGCCAATCAATGTAATACACCACATTAACAAACTGAAAAATAAAAAGCCATATGATTATCTCAATAGATTCAGAGAAAGCCTTTGACAAAATCCAACATCCATTTATGAGAAAAACTCTCCAGAAAGCAGGAATAGAAGGAACATACCTCAATATAATAAAAGCTATATATGACAAACCCACAGCAAACATTATCCTCAGTGGTGAAAAACTGACAGCATTTTCCCCTAAAGTCAGGAACAAGACAAGGGTGCCCACTTTCACCATTACTATTCAACGTAGTTTTGGAAGTTTTGGCCACAGTAATCAGAGCAGAAGAAGAAATAAAAGGAATCCAGATTGTAATACATTTTCAACCTGTTCCAAATGCAGATTCTAATCCAGGAATCAATCGATGTAATACACCACATTAACACATTGAAAAATGAAAACCAAACCACTCTCTGACATAAACCACAGCAGGATGCTCTATGACCCACCTCCCAGAATATTGGAAATAAAAGCAAAAATAAAAATGGGACTTAATTAAAATTAAAAGCTTCTGCACAACAAAGGAAACTATAAGCAAGGTGAAAAGACAGCCTTCAGAATGGGAGAAAATAGTAGCACATGAAGCAATGGACAAAGAATTCATCTCAAAAATATACAGGCAACTCCTGCAGCTCAATTCAGAAAAATAAACGACCCACTCAAAAAGTGGGCCAAAGAACTAAATCGACATTACTCCAAAGAAGACATATAGATGGCTAACAAACACATGAAAAGATGCTCAACATCACTCATCATCAGAGAAATGCAAATCAAAACCACAATGAGGTACCATTTCACAACAGTCAGAATGGCTGCGATCCAAAAGTCTACAAGCAATAAATGTTGAAGAGGGTGTGGAGAAAAGGGAATCCTCTTACACTGTTGGTGGGAATGCAAACTAGTACAGCCACTATGGAGAACAGTGTGGAGATTCCTTAAAGAAATGGAAATAGAAGTGCCGTATGACCCAGCAATCCCACTGCTGGGCAAACACACTGAGGAAACCAGAATTGAAAGAGACACATGTACCCTGATGTTCATCACAGCACTGTTTATAATAGGCAGGACATAGAAGCAACCTAGATGTCCATGAGCAGACGAATGGAAAATAAAGCTGTGGTACATATACACAATGGAACACTACTCACCCATTAAAAAGAATGCATTTAAATCAGTTCTAATGAGGTGGATGAAAGTGGAGCCTATTATACAGAGTGAAGTAAGTCAGAATGAAAAACACCAATACAGTATACTAATGCATATAAATGGAATCTAGAAAGATGGTAATGATAAACCTATATGCGAGACAGCAAAAGAGACACAGATATATAGAACAGTCTTTTGGACTCTGTGGGAGAGGGCGAGAGCGGGATGATATGGGAGAATGGCATTGAAATGTGTAAATTATCACATGTGAAACTAATCTCCAATCCAGGTTCGATGCATGATACAGGGTGCTCGGGGCTGGTGCACTGGGATGACCCAGAAGGGTGGGATGGGGAGGGAGGTTCAGGATGGGGAACACATGTACTCTATGGCAGATTCATGTCAATGTATGGCAAAACCAATACAATATTCTAAAGTAAAGTCGCTCAGTCGTGTCCGACTCTTTGCGACCCTGTGGACTGTAGCCTACCATGCTCCTCTGTCCATGGGATTCTCCAGGCAAGGATACTGGAGTGGGTTGCCATTTCCTTCTCCAAAAATAATTAATTAAAATAAATAAATACACTGTGATTTTAGAAATTGCAAAAAATAAAAATGTCACTGGCCTTTCCCTGAGCAAGGCTCTCTTGCAAATACTCAGTTTTCCTTCCTTTTCCAATATCCCATCCTTTTAAAAGTCAAGCGGAGAAAAGGGAACCCTCTTACACTGCTGGTGGGAATGCAAACTAGTACAGCCACTATGGAAAACAGTGTGGAGATTCCTTTAAAAATTGCAAATAGAACTGCCTTATGACCCAGCAATCCCCCTGCTGGGCATACACACCGAGGAAACCAGAACTGAAAGAGACACATGTACCCCAATGTTCATTTGCAGCACTGTTTATAATAGCCAGGACATGGAAACAACCTAGATGTCCATCAGCAGATGAATGCATAAGAAAGCCGTGGTACGTATACACAATGGAGTATTACTCAGCCCTTAAAAAGAATGAATTTGACTCAGTTCTAATGAGATGGATGAAAATGGAGCCGATTATACAGAGTGAAGTAAGCCAGAAAGAAAAACACCAATACAGTATACTGACACATATATATGGAATTTAGAAAGATAGTAATGATGACCCTCTATGTGAGACAACAAAAGAGACACAGAGGTATAGAACGGACTTTTTGGACTCTGAGGGAGAGGGAGAGGGTGGGATGATTTGGGAGAATGGCATTGAAACATGTATACTATCGTGTAAGAAATGAAGCGCCAGTCTATGTTCAATACAGGATACAGGATGCTTGGGGCTGGTGTACGGGGATGATCCAGGGAGATGATATGGGGTGGGAGGTGGGAGGGGCTTCGGCATTGGGAGATCGTGTACACCCGTGGCGGATTCACGTCAATGTATGGCAAAATAAATACAGTACTGTAATGTAGAATAAAGTATTAAAAAAAAAGTCAATACCGTGTATACTTCTCCTCAGAGCAAACCATGAGGTCATTACCTGCATGTGCTATGTGGTTCTCTTTATGTCCTGATCACACAGTACTTTTATTAGAGTCTTTGTGTGTGTGTCTTTATGTGTGTGTGTATCTTATTTCCCATGAAAGCCTGCAAGTCCACTTTCTCGCATCAGTAACTGCACCCTCCCTGTATTTCTTCTCATTAAAAAAAAACATTCTTGGGGCTTTCCTGGTGGCTCAGTGGTAAAGAATTTGCCTGCCAGTACAAGAGACGTGGGTTCTATCCCTGATCCGGGAAGATCCCACATGTCACAGAGCAGCTAAGCCTGTGTGCCACCACTACTGAGCCTGTGCCCAAGAGCCCAGGAGTCGCAGCTATTGAGCCCACGTGATGCAACTGCTGAAGCCTGCGCACCCTAGAGCCCATGCTCTGCAACAAGAGAAGCCACCCCAGTGAGAAGCCCGCACCCCTCAACTATAGGGTAGCCCCTGCTCGCCACAGCTGGAGAAAAGCCCATGCAGCAACGATGGCCCAGCAGAGCCAAAAATAAATAAAATTATTCCCCCAAATAAAATAAAAGCAAACCAGTTTTGCCATGCACCGCATAATTTTTCCTGTACTTAACAATTCCACATTCAGATTGAGTCTCTGAATCCCTACTCTCCTGTAACATTTAACAAATAAACACAATCAGGGTTTGTGTAAGTTATACTAAAAGCAGTTTTAACACCTCACATCTGAGAAGATAAATTAGAGAAGTCATTTTAGGTAATTGGCATTGTAGAAGTCTGAGCGGAAAAAAAAAATCAGGTTCCAGTTGATCAATTCCATTAAATGTTGCCTAGGTGTTCTCAATCAGCAAGAAGCCACTCCAGCTTCCTTGGCGCACCTTTCTCTTCTTTAGAAATTTCAAACCCAAGAGAGAATGTTGTTTGAACTATTTATTTCTTAGCTTGTGAACCCGACTAACTTGAGCCACTGGTTTGTTTTGAGGTATTATGGAATTTTAAAGAAATGAGCCATTCTCTAGTTCACTCTTCAGGATGTAGACGTATTACATCCACTTAAAATCTCTTGACTATAGACTGAGCTAGCACGGAAACCAGAGCTGAATATAGCATTTACTGGGGCAGCATCAGTTTCTACAAAACAAGATAAGAACCCACCTCAACTCTTCAGTCAGCATCCATGCTCCTGATGTTGTTTGTGAGAACACTGCCCATTACAGTGAATGATTCCCCTAGTCTTTGTGTCTTCCACATGAAGTATACTGGGTTGAGGTGGAACAAAATGGGTCAACATGCTTTAGTAGATAAACCACCACCAAGGCTGTTTGTCAATACTGACGTGACTGAAGTAAGACAAAAAGTATTCATGTGAAAAGCATTTGGAACAGGGTCAGGGGTGCAAATGTATTCAAGTGCATAAACCAATTCCAGGCACTGTTAGGTCCGGACAAGTTTCCTGTGGACCTGTGCATCCTATTTAGGAGTCAGCTATGGAAATGAAGTCAGAGTGACCCTACTTGTGTTCCATTTGATGCAAACATATTCAGAGAGCTTTTTTCCCACTGAAGTGTACTAATATGGCACCTTGCTTAAGGAAAATTTCACTTTAAGTTTACTAAAATTAAATAAAAATGCTTATTTTGGTTTGGAGGATTATGTGTGGATCTTAATTTACAAAATATACTCTCTGTCCCAGCCTACTGATCAGAAAACGGCCATCCCCTCCTCCACAGAACTAATAATAATCATTTCATTCTCACTTCAGCTCTTTAATGTAGCTATTATACTTCCCATTTTCCAGCCAGGAGGGGAGGTGATGTAGTAGAAATCAGAGCTTAGACTCTGAAGCCAGACTGGCTGGGTTTGAATTTCACCTGTGACGCTCACTAGCAGTGGAATCTTAAGCAAGTTACATAGCTTCACTGTGCCTCAGTTTCCTCATCTCTAAAATAAGATAATAAAAGAACTTTCTTGTAGGATATAATGAGTTATTTCACAGAAAGCACCTAAGTTATTATTGCCAAACATACAATCAGTGCTCAGAAAATGGAAGATCTTCTTCTGGATTTAGGTGGCCATTTGTTTCTGGCCAGTTAATCAGACACATTCTTCCTTCTGGTAGCACAGAGGTTAAAGCGTCTGCCTGCAATGCGGGAGACCCGGGTTCGATCCCTGGGTTGGGAAGAACCCCTGGAGAAGGAAATGGCAACCCGCTCCAGTACTCTTGCCTGGAGAATCCCATGGAGGGAGGATCCTGGTAGGCTCCAGTCCATGGGGTCGCAAAGAGTCGGACACGACTGAGCGACAAACTACTAACTAATCAGACACATGAGGAAGGAAAAATACGGATCACTGAAGCAAACTAGAAGAGAAAACATAGGTCATGGGGGCAAACTGGCCTTACCCATAGTTCCCAGAGGGGCACGTGTACAGAAGGGTTAGAAAATGCAGTCCAGGGGGATTTAGTGCCTACAGTATTCCCACATGTGTCTGCCTCAGTCAGAAGCTCCTGGAATCCAGGAGATGAGAAAAGGCCCTTTCCTACACAGGCCCCAGGAAGAGTTTAGAACCCCAAGTAAATCCCCTACATACGAACCTTCAAGTTGCTAACTTTCAAAGATGCCAATGTGTGTTCCATCGATGTCTGGCATGAGTGAAATTGCAGCTTGCCCTCCATCTCCCTATGGCTGAGGATCCTCCAGCTCTACCATCTCACACCCTCCTCTTCCTCCTCCACTCAGTAACTCTTCCTGCCTGTTCACTCCATGCCAGCCCCTGTATACCCTGTGTTGAACTGTACTACTGTACTTCTCAAGGTACTATAAGATTAAAAATGTTTTCTTTATTTTCTGTGTTTGGTTTTTTATGTATTATTCATGTGAAAAGTATTATAAACCTATTATAGTAAATACTATATAGCCAGTTGTGTTACTTGGGTACCTAGGCTAACTTTGTTGGACTTTAATAAATTGGACTTATGAACGTGCTCTCAGAACAGAACTCATTCATATCTAGGGGCTTACTCTATACAAATTGCCAAGCTCAATGAATCTCCAACAAATTCATTTTAAATCTACTCCTTTACCCTCTTGATTTAGCAGCAGCAATGTGAAACAACTAACTGTTCATCATAGTTTTTCTTCGGAAGACCTGAAGCACAGTTTCTGGCTTACCCAGTACAGGTGTCAAGCCCTTAAGTTACACGGAACCACCTTATCACCTTACTTTACAATTTCAAATGACTGGACTTGGTGTTTTATTGTCATCACAGAATTTAAATTCTTGAGGGTTTGCAAAGGAAACTGGCTGTCTGGGGCAGCAGTGAGAGTATTAATCTTCACACTTTAATAGCTTTCCCTCAACCCTGCCATAATGTACGGGCGAGTCCTGTTTTCTGACTAAACTATAAATCCAACCACTTCCTAACACCTTTGCTTTTGTCACTCTGATCCATGCCACCATCATCTCTCAGGTGGACTACTACAACAGCCTCCTAACTGGCATCCCCACCTTCAGTTTTACATCTTGTGGTGCACGTGACTCCATTCCAGTCTCAGTTACGGCAAATAAGGTTTGACAGAGGTTGGAAACCAAGTCTACGTTTCCTGAATTCCTGCCTCGATGGCCTGGATTCCACTAATAACTTCACCTCTGCTGAGCAGATAATAAACACCCATGAGACTTGGAAGGAGAAGTGAGATGTAGTCTGTGCTTCTTCTGTGGTTTCTGGTTTCTGTTAGTGAGCATGGGCTCAGAAAATGTCACCTCTGTAGCAGTGATAATAGAGGTCCCAGGGTACAGTTCCTAGTTTTGTGGGTATCAAAAGGCAAGGGCATGAGACATCTACTTTGACTGTAGATGGAGAAGGAAGCAGTGTGGTCTCAGAGCAAATATCTGTGATGGTCTCAGCAGAAACAGAGTAGTCCAGTGGCTTCCTCACTTTCCACCCTCTTGATTATACTATTTCAACAGTATGATTCAGGAAAATAGTTCTGCAAATTTCAATACCTGAGTTAAATAAAAATGGCCACCCCCAAAAGTCCCTCATGCTTTTTCCTCATACCCCCAGTTATTTTGTATACTCTTATCATGTATTTATGCATGCCTGTTCTTGAACTTTGTAAGTTCTCCCGGCAAGAATACCGCAGTGGGGTTGCCTTTCCCTTCTCCAGGGAAAGGCAGGGTCTTCCTCCTGACCCAGGGATCAAACCCAGGTCTTCCACATTGCAAGCAGATTCTTTTACCATCTGGGCCATCAGGGAAGCCCCAAGAATACTGGAATGGGTAGTCATTCCCTCGTTCCAAGGATCTTCCTAACCCCAGAGATAGAACCCGGGTCTCCTGCATTGCAAGCATATTTTTAACATCTGAGACACCCGGAGAGCCCTTAAAAATGGCCTCATACAGTATATATTCTTGGGACTTTCCCCCTGGTAGTCAATGATTAAGAATCTGCCTTGCAAGGCAGGGGACACAGGTTTGGTCCCTGGTCAGGGAACTAAGAGGCTTCCCAGACAGCTTAGCGGGTAACCAATATTCCTGCAATGCAGGAGACACAGGAGCTGTGGGTTCGATTCCTGGGTCAGAAAGATCCTCTAGAAGAGGGCGTGGCAACCCACTCCAGTATTATTGCCTGGAAAATCCCATGGACTAAGGAGCCTGGCAAGCTACAGTCCAAAGAGTCAGAGTCAGACACGACTGAGCAACTAAACACACACACACACACACACACACACACACACACACACACACACAGGGGACTAATATCCCACATATTATCCCACTAATATGCCACTAAATCCCACTAATATCCTAGCAGCTAAGCACACATCCCACAGCTAGAAAGCCCAAGTGGCCCAGCTGCTGAGCCCATGTGCCACAACGTGCACTGAAACAAAGACCCCACATGCTGCAGCTAATACCCAATACAACTAAATAAATATTAAAAAACCTTAAGATTAAACAAAGTCTAATGACGGTAATGATGCTGCAAGTTGGCAAGAATGTGGAGCAACTAGAAACCTCGTTCTTTGCTACTGGGAATACACACTGGTGCCACCATTTTGAAACATAACTTTATTATTACTTACTAAAGGTGAGGGACTTCTCTGGTGGCCCAGCAGTAAAGAATCTGCCTGCCAATCCAGGAGGCTTGGGTTTGATCCCCAGGTCAGGAAGATCCCCTGGAGAAGGAAACAGCAACCCATTCCAGTGTTCTTGCCTAGGAAAGCCCACGGACGGAGGAGTCAGGCAGGATGTTGTTTGTGGGATCGTAAAGAGTAGGAGGTGACTTAGCAACTAAGCAACAAGTAAAGCTGAGATGTTCCCAAATCCAAACTTGCTCTGCTCCCTGCACGATGGGCCAGTGAATTGGAGACAAGGTGTTGAGGCAAGGAATACAACTTTATTCAAAAAGCTGTTTGCCTATCAGATGGCAAACTAATGTCTCACAGGATCTGGATGCCAGATCACAGATGAGGGCGCTGAGGAAACAAAGTAAAAGCCCATTAATCTTGTAAATATCTCCTAGAATGGCAAGCCTCAGGCAGGGGATGTGTTAATTTATTCCTTCTTGTCATCCACAGGGGAACAGGGTCCTGAACAAAGGCACCTTAGCTTAACAGTTAGGTAGAGGGGCAGGATTCCCTGAGGCAGCCATTATGGATGACTACAACAACAAAAGCAATGAAAAGCCAAGTCCAAGAAACAGTTCCAACATGGAGTCAGAACGGGCTTTTCCCTGCAACAGAACTTGGGCACACCGTATGACCCAGTTTCACGTCTAGCCATGTACTCTAGATCAGGGCTTCTCAGCTGCTGACATTTTGGAACAGATAACTCTGCGCTGTGGAGAGCTGTCCTGTGCATTGTAGGATGTTTAGCAGCATCCCTGGCCTCCACCTGCTAGATGCCAGGAGCACATCCTCAGTTATGACATCCAAAATGTTTCCAGACATCAAATGTCACCCTGGTTGGGGGCGGGGGTTGTATAAAAGAACCCTCAACTGAGAAACTAGAGAAACTATCATGTATGGGCATCGGGGGATATGAATGAGAAAGTAACTCTAGGACAAAGTTAGTATTTTTAGGCCTTCTGGGATGCAGCACCCTCTGGAGCATCCTGTGGCTCCCAGGGAGGAGTGCCCTCTGCCTGGTACTCGGCCCCTCAGACCTTGCCTTCCGGGCATCTGGTCCCCTCCCGGCCCCTGGAGGCTCCCAAGCGCAGCGTCTGACCACCACATGGCCTGTGAAGCAGTGGACCAGGACATGGTGGTTGTAACGGATACGGTGTAGAAAGGTTTGGACCAAACTGTAGAACAGAGACCGAGACCACGCGGTAGGGACTCACAGATACTGGCGATGACTTCTGCGCCCTCCTACGTCCTCCTCTTCCTCTTTGTCCACATAATTCTCATCCTTGTCCTCCTTGCTGTCTTCCTCCTCCTCTGCTTCGTCCTCCTTCTCGTTGTCGTATTCCTCATTTTCGTCTCTCTCATCCTCTCCCTTCGCTTCTCCCTACTCTTCATCCCTCTCCTTGTCATTCACCCTCCTCCTCCTCCCTCCTCCTCCTCCTCCCCTCATCTACCTCCTCAGCTTCCTCCTCCTCTTCTTCTGCCTCTTCCTCCTCTTCCACTGGCTGTTCATCTCAGTACTCCTCAACTACAGACTGGGTGCCATTCGCCGCACCCTCTTCCTCCCAAAGGGCTCGCACTACAGCCTGGAAATCCCTAGGCATCCCTGCCACATCCCTTGCCGACTCAGGCATGCCATTCTGCAGGAACCGCTGCTCTGACCAATCCAGGGTCTTGGCCCACTGCTACGTGCTGTGTTCTGAACACCAGTGGCTTTCCCGGGGCAGGCATGGCAAGAAAGATGCGCCAGTCAGTGCCTCAACCAGAAAAGCGATCCGGCTGCTAGTTGGAGCGGGCAACGATGGCGGCCGCTCGCCGCTGACAGTGGGGCCCGACGGGATTCGGCAGAGAAGATGGCGGCACGCAAGCTAACAGTCTGAGATGGCGAGTGTGGAGGCCTCGTGACAGGAAGGGGTGGGGTTGGGGCAGCCCAAAGGCATGGCCAACCAGAACTGTGCCTGAGCTGGCCGTTGGACTTGGTGGGAAAGAATATGATGGGCAAGTGACAGGAGGCAGAGCTTGAAGAGGTCCACAGGGAACTGCTTCCCTCATCAGGAGTTTAAAGCTCATTGGCTGAAAGATGAGAACTGACATGCCTGGGTTTGAATGAATTTTCAAGACTGTTTGAGTCCTTCCTCCCTTTCCTTCCAGGTCCTTGGAGTCGTGGACTACACTTTAAGCCCAGGCATGTCCTGTTCTTATAATTTTACCATTACCAGAAAAACTAAAGTCTTCCAATATAGGAGGCACTTTGCTGCACAGGCTGACATGTTCCCTGATTTCCACCTGGAGCTGGCTCAGGACAGTAGGGACAGAGCTAGAAAGCACTTGATGAACTCTGCTCTATTTGAAAGGGACAGGATCCCGTGATTACAGACACCCTCCAACCCACCTCCCACCCCCGCATTCCTACTCCTCCCTCCCCTGTCCACCTTCCTCCCCCCTTCCTTTCCACTCCCCCTGCCCCCTCGTCTTCTCCTCCCCTCCACTTCCCCTCCCACCTCCCCCCTCCCATCCCTTTGCCCTCCTCCTACACCCACCCTCTCCCTTCCCCCACCCACCCCTCCCCCCACCCCTCCCCCTCCCCCAACCTCGCCTTTGTAGAAAAGCCTCCTAGGCCTTCGCTGAGTTTCAAAAAGCAAATTTAATCAGAGAAGTGAGAAAATGCAAAAACAAAGGAAAACAGTCATGCAAGAGAAAATAATAACAGTTTAGCCGTAAACTAGAGTCATGGAGCTTATTTCCTCCTCCAGGGCTATAGGTAATAATCTGAGTTATATCCTTGAATTGCTTTGCAGATACTAAAACCTCCACTAGGTGGAATAATTTAACTGTATGCTGACCATGAGCAAGTGGATTCCAGACAGGTTAAAATCAAACGGTTGATGATGTTAACTCCCAAAATACCACCCTGTCACCTCACCACCAGTCAGTCAGAAGGATATCCACATGTTGATCATGTATGCAACTACCACCTCCCTCACCTTACCTTTCCTTCCCTGAAAACCACTCAGGAGTCTGGGTCTTCTGAACATGAGCTGCATTACTCCTTGCTTGACATCTTGTAGAAAATGCTATACATTCCTTCACCACAACTGGCTGTCAGTAGGTTAGCTTTGCTGCACATTGGGTGAATAGACCCAAGTTTGGTTCAGTAACATATTCATTTCAAGCCTTCAAAGAATGGATAAGAAAGGGAGTTATTCTTTTAAAGGACTAAGCTAAGCATAATAAACATTAAAAGGCAGACTTCTTAGAATGATTTCTGAGTCAACAGTCCCAAGGTTTTTTGTTGCATTCAGCCTCGTTAAGCTAAGATTTCAAGAATAAATGAATCTTAAATTTATGAAGAAATCACTAGCTCTTTTATACTGATTCCATTTACCATTGTTACTGGGCAAAAAACACCAAAAGAAATCCTGATGAATCCTCTCAGCTCAGACATACTCTTCCCTATCCTCATTATGTACCACCCACTCATATCTCTGCATGGTAATGAGGGTCAACTTTCCCCCACGCCCCAATATATAAAACTCCTCTCTTTGTGTGCTGATCCACTGCCATGAGGAGACTGAAGTGACAGTAGAATCCATCTGCCTGCAAGGTGGGGAGACCTGGGCTCGATCCCTGGGTTGGGAAGATCCCCTGAAGAAGGGAAAGGCTACCCACTTAAGTATTCTTGCCCGGAGAATTCCATTGGCTGTATAGTCCATGGGGTCGCAAAGAGTCAGACACGACTGAGCAACTTTCACTTTCACTTTCAAGCTCAGTTGAATCCAATATGTAAGATGCCTAGTCTTGGTACCCCACTGTCCCAACTAAAAATTTGTTGTAGACATCAAGACTGTTGACACTAAACATACTCATACTAAGAAGGTAGGACAAGGTTTATTCCTTACATAATAGGGCTTTCAGGGAAGAGAAGGGAAGCCTTCCCAAACTGCTCTGAAAATAGCCTGAAAGACTGGGAATGGACACTGATTTCAGCTTTTGTTTCGGTTAGGGGAAGTGGGGCCAAAGTGAGAGTTCTGATGCAGAGGCAGGACCTCCATGGTTTAAACCTCCTGCTGGTTTCCAAGAAGAGACTACTTGAGATTTCTTGCTAGCTTGCCCAGTTGTGGGTTGGAGAAAGAGAGGGAAGGCTGAGTCCCCAAAAGTCCTCAGCAAACACCATAAGATGGAATCAGACTCATTTTCACATGAGTCAATCTGATTTTCACTCCTTGGTTCCCAGATTCATATACACTGGATTTGGGGAGCATAGCATCAAATGTTAGTTTTTGATTCACTGCATATATCCAGATCTTGGAGGAATGTGCCCAAGCTGTGAGAGTGTTGTACCCAAACTGAGTATAACTGAGTTGCTCCACCTTATGGCATTGAGTCGAACACAAAGAAGA
The DNA here is from genome assembly GCA_917880005.1 of Nanger dama. NCBI lineage: Eukaryota > Metazoa > Chordata > Mammalia > Artiodactyla > Bovidae > Nanger > Nanger dama. The sequence continues at coordinate 79,792 of CAKJTW010000295.1, read as the reverse complement.
TGTTGATCAGATATACTCTTTCTTGAGCCCAAATGTACCTAAGGCCAGTCTGTCATCCATTATACTATTACAAGGAAGTTTAGAGAATTTTGTTATCTTCCAGAGCTTGTGCCGTCTCATTGGCTATGATAACTAAAGTTAAAGTTTCTGGCCATTGTCTCTAGGGCACAGACACTGATGCCAGGGGTATGGAACCAGGAGTCAACATATCCCCAGGTAAAACAGCTCTCTTTGCCTGGTGTCCCAGTGAGTGGTCCAAGGGGTGGTATCGTTTCCAATAACTACAGGGGGCAGTACACAAATTAGAACATTACCCCTATTCCCTAATGGAAAAAATGTTCTGTGGCCCACTCTGCAATGTAGACAAGCATATAAATGAAAGCGACTTTACACTCAATTTGGATCATTTTTACACTGATTTGGGAAAGCCACATGGGCACAGTTGCTGAATAAATGCACCTTCAATGTCCATACATGCCTATAGGAGAACTGTGTGGATTTGTATCAGTAATACTGAAACAAGGTTGCCCTGGCTAGCATGTTCCTATAAGGGAGTTCAAATTTGTTAGCCATGGCCATGGCAGATTTTCTGTCCCGAGACGGTCTTCCCAGGTGGCACAATGGTAAAGAATCTGCCTGCCAACACAGAAGATGTAAGAGACGTGGGTTCCGATCCCTCGGTGGGGAAGATCCCTGGAATAGCAAATGATAACCCACTGCAGTATTTTTGCCTGTAAACCATGGAGAGAGGGGGCCAGGAGGGCTACAGTCCATGGGGTCTCAAAGAGTCAGACATGACTGAGCTACTGAGCGTGAGCACAGCATATGTGGATGGAATGACAAGCCTCATACAATTCATCCAGCTGCTGCTGCCACTTGACTCAAGCGGACCATGGGGATATTTACCAAGATGTCGTGCTGGGTTCAGAGTTCATAAAGCTCATCCCCACCCCTGCACCTGTCAGGGTACAAAGAGTTCCACCCCAGATACCAAGATTCTTGCTTTCCTTCCATGGCCACATCATCTGCCTATTTTAATTCAGTAGTCAGTACCTTTCCCATTGACCACTTGCACCCAGATATATCTGGATGTTCCAGGAGGTCCATGGGCTGTGACACAATGGTAGAACTTTCAATGGTCCATGATATCACCTACTGCAGTCTGAATAGGCCAACACAAGCATAATCTAGATTTCACAGATTCTACCAGTGGATCATGATCCTTGTGATCTGTGACCCACAATGTCCAATGACTGAAGTCAAAGTGAAGTGAAGTGAACTGAAAGTCGCTCAGTCGTGTCCGACTCTTTTTGCGATCCCGTGGACTGTAGCCTACCAGGCTTCTCTGTCCGTGGGATTATCTAGGCAAGAATACTGGGTGGGTTACCATTTCCTTCTCCAGGGGATCTTCCCAACCCAGGGATCGAACCCGGGTCTCCAGTATCGGAGGCAGACGCTTTAACCTCTGAGCCACCAGGGAAGCCCTAAGGAGATAGTAAAAAGCAATAAACTGGAGTCACTTTCACCTTGTTGTATGACTAAGGTCAGTGAAGGGGAAAAAAGAGGAATGACTGGGGATTGTCAATGTGGAATCACTGATAAAGTGAACTGACATCCGTGTCCTGACATTTCCCAAGAAACCATTCCCTTTAGAAAGGGAATGTTCCCCAGAAGAATTCCCTGGTGGTTCAGTGCTTAGGACTTGGCTCTTTCACTCCTGGGCCTGGGTTCGATCCCTGGTCAGGGAACTAAGATCCTGCCAGACGAGAAGTACCCCACCCTGCCCCCTCCCAAAATAAAAGAAAGGAAATATCCCCTTGCTGGGAACAGCCTTGTATAGTGACCATATAGTCTGACTGTGATGGCTAGTCTGGCAGTATTCTAGCAAGGTAGCCAATCCAGCGATGTGTTATAGTGAAAACTCTGATAATCCACTCCTTGATGATGCCAGCAGCTAGAGCCTAAAATGAGCATAGAATACCCAGTAACTGTCATGCCCATCAGTGCATTGTTGAGACTCCTTCACCATGAATGGCTTACATTGAAAGTGGCCAAAAACCGGCAGAACTTAGATTCAGGTGTTACTAGGGGCTTGCCAGAATCTGCCACTTATAAAAGAGTGACAATTTCATAGACAGAACAGGTTTCAGTGGCTATTAGATGCTAGTTCAGTTCAGTTCACTTCAGTTGCTCAGTCATGTCTGACTCTTTGCGACCCCATGGACTGCAGCACGCCAGGCCTCCCTGTCTGTCACCAACTCCCAGAGTTTATTCAACTCACGTCCATTGAGTCGGTGATGCCATCCAACCATCTCATCCTCTGTTGGCCCCTTCTACTCCCGCCTTCAATCTTTCCCAGCATCAGGGTCTTTTCAAATGAGTCAGTTCTTCGCATCAGGTGGCCAAAGGATTAGAGTTTAAGATTCAGCATAATTACTTCCAATAAATATTTAGGACCGATATCCCTTACGATGGACTGGTTAGATCTCCTTGCAGTCTAAGGGACTCTCAAGAGTCTTCTCCAACCCCACAGTTCAAATGCATCAATTCTTCGGTGCTCAGCTTTCTTTATAGTCCAACTCTCACATCCATACATGACTACTGGAAAAACCATAGCTTTGACTAGATGGACCTTTGCTGGCAAAGTAATGTCTCTGCTTTTGAATATACTATCTAGTTGGTCATAACTTTTCTTCCAAGGACCAAGCATCTTTTAATTTCATGGCTGCAGTTACCATCTGCAGTGATTTTGGAGCCCCCAAAATAAAGTCAGCAACTGTTTTCACTGTTTCCCCATCTATTTGCCATGAAGTGATGGGACCAGATGTCATGATGTTAGTTTTCTGAATATTGAGTTTTAAGCCAACTCTTTCACTCTCCTCTTTCACTTTCATCAAGAAGCTCTTTCATTCTTCTTTGCTTTCTGCCCATAAGGGTGGTGTCATCTGCATATCTGAGGTTACTGATATTTCTCCCGGCAATCTTGATTTCAGCTTGTGCTTCATCTAGCCCAGTGTTTCTCATGATGTACTCTGCATAGAAGTTAAATAAGCAGGGTAACAATATACAGCCTCGACACACAGCTTTCCTGATTTAGGACCAGTCTGTTGTTCCATGTCCGGTTCTAACTGTTGCTCCCTGACCTGCATACAGGTTTCTCAAGTGGCAGGTCAGGTGGCCTGGTATTCCCATCTCTTTCAGAATTTTTCACAGTTTGTTGTGATCCACACAGTCAAAGCCTTCGGCATAGTCAATAAAGCAGAAGTAGATGATTTTCTGGAACTCTCTTGCTTTTCCCATGATCCAGCAGATGTTGGCAATTTGATCTCTAGTTCCTCTGCCTTTTCTAAAGCCAACTTGAACATCTGGAAGTTCACGGTTCACATACTGTTGAAGCTTGGTTGGGAGAATTTTAAGCATCACTTTACTAGAGTGTGAGATGAGTGCAATTGTGCAATAGCTTGAGCATTCTTTGGCATTGCCTTTCTTTGGGATTGGAATGAAAACAGACCTTTCCCAGTCCTTTGGCCACTGCTGAGTTTTCCAAATTTGCTGACATGTTGAGTGCAGCACTTTCACAGCATCATCTTTTTAGGATTTGGAACAGCTCAACTGGAATTCCATCAGCTCCACTAGCTTTGACAAAACGTGGTGCACAGGAGAAGGGAACGGCAAATCAATCACTTCAGTATTTTTGCCTTGAGAACCCTATGAACAGGATGAAAAGGTAAAAAGATAGGACTCTGAAAGGTGACCTCTCCAGGTCGATAGGTGCCCAATATGTTACTGGATATCAATGGAAAAATAACTCCTGAAAGAATGAAGAGACGGAGCCAAAGCAAAAACAACACCCAGTTGTGGATGGGACTGGTGATAGAAGCAAGGAACGATGCTGTAAACAGCAATGTTGCATAGGAACATGGAATGTTAGGTCCATGAATCAAGGCAAACTGGAAGTGGTCAAACAGGAGATGGCAAGAGTGAACATAGACATTTTAAGAATCAGCGAACTAAAATGGCCTGGAATGGGTGACTTTAACTCAGATGACCGTTATATCTACTACTGTGGGCAAGAATCCCTTAGAAAAAATGGAGTAGCCATCATAGTCAACAAAAGAGTCTGAAATGCGGTACTTTGATGCACTCTCAAAAAGACAGAATGATCTCTGTTTGTTTCAAGGCAAACCATTCAGTACCACGGTAATCCAAGTCTATGCCCCGACCGGTAATGCTGAAGAAGCTGAAGTTGAACTGTTCTATGAAGACCTACAAGACCTTCCAGAACTAACACCCCCAAAAGATGTCCTTTTCGTTATAGAGGACTGGAACGCAGAAGTAGGAAGTCAAGAAATACCTGGAGTAACAGGCAAATTTGGCCGTGGAGTACAGAATGAAGGAGAGCAAAGGCTAATAGAGTTTTGCCAAGAGAACGCACTGGTCATAGTGAACACCCTCTTCCAACAACACAAGAGAAGACTCAACACACGACATCACCAGATGGTCAACACCAAAATCAAGATGATTATATTCTTCACAGCCGAAGTTGGAGAAGCTGTGTACAGTCAGCACAAACAAGACGAGGACCTGACTGTGGCTCAGATCATGAACTCCTCTGCCCAGAGCCAGCATGAGGAATCCCGCCCGTGGCAAAGGTCATGAGGGAGGTGGCCTGACATTACACAAAGGCGGGATCAAGCCTCAGGGGTCCCCATGGACATTCTCGAGCATCTACCTCCCAAACCGGAGTCTGCCTACCTTACTGCATTATGCTTTCACCTACACTGCTGACATTACGAGGGGCTATCCCCCACCACCTCCCTCTGAAAAGGAGCTAACTTAGGACTCCAGTTAATAAATCTCCTGGGCATGACAGGAGTGTTTCAGTCCACAAGCTCCTCTGATGGCTCTCTCGCCTACCTGACAGGTTTGTCAGGCCACATGTGATTGTTCACAGCCTCCCAGCCGTGAGAGGCATGAGATGCTCTAAACTTTCTAAAAACAGATTCTTTTGAGAAGTTAGAAAATTATTGGTATAGTATTAGCGAGTTAGTTAGAAATTATCCCAGTGGAGGGTTTCATTGCTGAGCCAATATTTGCTGCTAAGCCTCCATATCCCTTGCCCCTCATACACACCAATTGATATAACTAGCATATAGGAGAAATAAGTATTGACCTTGATATTAATCACGTTAGACCTTAGGCTAAATTCTTTGATTATAGCCCACTGCACCTTAGCCTTGTAGGAACGCAACTTACTCTGGTGCCTTCGGAGGGTGGTGCCTGACTTAAGAAAAGTCATCTTTGGAGAAAATAAGTTTTTGGTTGACTAATCATCATCAGAAAGGGTCATAAGATGTTAGCAGGCCTCTTGGCCAGAAGATGATGTAAATCAGCTGAGATCTTTGTATATCGGAAGGAATGCAGAAAGAAAGCGTGAGTTTCAATAAGGGGTCAGGACTGCTGACCCCACGTGATTTTGTGTCTTCCATGTATCTCTGTGTATAACAAAAAGTAAAATAAAATAAAGAAACGGACCAGTTCCTGGAAAGACTGGTTTCCCCGTGTGGTCTTTTCCCGTTCTCGTCTTTTCTGGCTGAATTCCCATCTGGAACGTGGAGGCTTGCCAAGCCTACTAATTTTGCCTGGGCTTCTAAGATCTGAATGGGGCGGGGGGCACTTTGTGTCTCCACTCCTTCAGGAGACCAGGAAGATGCCTGTGGCCTACGTAGGTGGTGCAAACCCCTTGTCTCGGGTTTTATTGGTTCTCCGTGTTAACCAAGTCATTAAGAAACTTTTCTCCACTAATTTTCCTACTACACTATTCTTTTCTAATCTCTCTCCATATCTTTAATTAAACGACTTTCCTCTAGACGCCGACTCTGTCCCCACTTCGAAGTACCCTGGATCCACCAGGGCTGGACCCCAGCACCCCTTATTGCCAAATTCAGACTTAAATTCAAGAAAGTAGAGAAAACCACTAGATCATTCAGGTGTGACCTAAATCAACTCCCCTTATGATTATACAGTGGAAGTGAGAAATAGATTGAAGGGATTAGATCTGATAGACAGAGTGCCTGAAGAACTATGGACGGAGGTTCGTGACACTGTACAGGAGACAGGGATCAAGACCATCCCCAAGGAAAAGAAAGGCAGAATGGTTGTCTGAAGAGACCTTACAAATAGCTGTGAAAAGAAGAGACAGGAAAGACAAAGGAGGAAAGGAAAAATATACCCATTTGAATGCAGAGTTCCAAAGAACAGCAAGGAGAGATAAGAAAGCCTTCCTCATTGATCAATGCAAAGAAGTAGAGGAAAACGACAGAATGGGAAAGACTAGAGATCTCTTCAAGAAAATTAGAGATAGCAAGGGAATATTTCATGCAAAAATGGGCGCAATAAAAGACAGAAATGTTATGGACTTAATAGAAGCAGAAGACATTAAGAAGAGGTGGCAAGAATACACAGAAGAACTGTACAAAACAGATTTTCACGACCCAGATAATCACGATGGTGTGATCATTCACCTGGAGCCAGACATCCTGGAGTGCGAAGTCGAGCGGGCCTTGGGAAGCATCACTATGAACAAAGATAGTGGAGGTGACGGCATTCCTGCTGAGCTATTTCAAATCCTAAAAGATGATGCTGTTAGACGCTGGAAGTAGCCACCAGATGGCAGCAGAGAATGAACGTAGTCTCTGCCAGCAGTGGGCAGAACTCAGTCAGATTGCTTGCTGGTAGGTAACCCGATGGAGGCCTTCTGAGCTCATTCAATTCTGGTGGCAGGACCACTTGCCCAATCTGATAATAAATCACCCCCATGAATTCAAATAGACAAACCCCAAGAGCCAGTGAAAATACAGCATGCCTGCTCTTCAGGAGCATTGTCTAGGGGCAAGGATGCCAGCTTTTAATTTAGCCCATGGTACTAACTGTTGCTCCCTTCAGTGAGTTCTTTATGACTGGCATTGAGGCTGAATGACTGCTGATGCCCAGAGTCACTATCACCTTTTATTTTGCCCAAGATGCCAGTAAGCCAAGGCTAAGCATCCTTGGGGGTTTCTTAGAAGTGTGGTCACCAGGTAGCTAAAGACTTCCCTTGTGATTGAATAAACGGGTGAAATGGCCCTTAAAGAAGTAGCCCCAACCTTTCCATACGAACAAGTCATAGCTATAGGACCAGACCTGCCTCTCAAATACATTTTCATTTAATAAGACTGTTGTACTTTCTCAACCTTGTTAGGAGCTGAGTGGAACAAAACTCAAGATAGAGATATCTGGATGTGCTGTTACCTGGTAGTCCTAACTAAGGCTTTCATTCCCCACAAATGCCCAGCAGCAGACGAGTAGCTGTTGCTCAAATAGGGTGCAGTGGATGGCCCTGTCATCAAGTTCAGGACTCCAAGAGGCACTTCCAGGTGGAGGTGGTCTCCCTTGCTAGAAGCTCAAGTCAACCTACTTATCAGCAGCAGGCACCTACAATTCTAGGGGACCCTTGGGGTTTTACAGGCATCAGGTTTTACAGACAGCTGGACTACCCCAGCTATCTGTTACTCCTGGACTCCGTTAAATTTGCTAGCTTTTCTATTCAGCGTATACATAGGGCACAAAAACTAGCTAGGTGAGACATATTGTCTCTATAATACCCAAACAGTCACATTGAGGTAGGGGATAGTATGCCTCTGGGCTGGACACTTGGTGTTTGTTAAGTGGAGTAGAATTCAAGCTTTGTTCTCACCCAGACACTCCAAAGACAAAGTTAAGTGGCAAAAGTTGCTGCTGCTGCTGCTGCTGCTAAGTCGCTCAGTCGTGTCCGACTCTGTGCGACCCCATAGACGGCAGTCCACCAGACTCCCCCGTCCCTGGGATTCTCCAGGCAAGAACACTGGAGTGGGTTGCCATTTACTTCTCCAATGCATGAAAGTGAAAGTTGAGCTCTCCTAAATCAAATAGATAAGGTGTCCACTCCTGAGGTCAAGGAAGACTTCCCTGTCTGCACATGAGTGGGAAGGCTTCTTGGGAGCCTAAAAGAGGGGGAGACCCAACAAGAGTGGTCATGTACCCTTAAGCCTTTGCAGTAGGATCCAACTTAGAAAAAGATGGGGGAGGGTCCAAGGACCAGTCAGGTGTGAAAAAGGAAACGAGATGATTTTCCAAAGGTAAACAAAGACCCGGAAGGACTGTCCTATATACGTGATTTACATCACCTCTTTACAGCTCTCCTCCTCACTCAGGATGCCCGTGCTCCTCTCTGGGTGTGTGTCTCTGCCTAGCTTCTGACTTACTGCACTCCACCTCATTAGAGAGGATGGCCATACCCTTTCTCTCTTGATGTGTATTTCTGCTTCGCTTCTCTCTTAAATAAACAACCTGTTTCCCTCTATGCTCTCCCACACATTGTCTCTAATAATAAAAAACTTTCTACCTGGTTTTACGTCCTTTAAATATTCTTGCTTTCAAATGGGGAAAGAGCCAGGACCACTTGCTTCCAGCCTCTAGCTCCTGCTGGTCTGGTAGCTAGGATTCCTGAGTTTCTATTCAGGCTGCTGCTGCTGCTGCTTCTAAGTCACTTCAGTCGTGTCCGACTCTGTGTGATCCCATAGACGGCAGCCCACCAGGCTCCCCCGTCCCTGAGATTCTCCAGGCAAGATCACTGGAGTGGGTTGCCATTTCCTTCTCCAATGCATGAAAGTGAAAAGTGCAAGGGAAGTCGCTCAGTCATGGAGTGCCATTGCCTTCTCATTCAGGCTACCTAGGTTCAGTCCCTGGGCAGAGAACTAAGATCTCTATTCAGGACTACTCACTGCTCTCCTTTTGAGATCAAAATTGTGCTGGTCTTCTTTTTGGGCTTCCTTAGTGGCTCAGTGGTGAAGAATCCACTTGCCAATGCAGAAGACACAAGAGATACAGGTTTTGTCCCTGGGTCAGGAAGATCCCCTGGAGTAGGAGATGGTAACCCACTCCAGTATTCTTGCCTAAAAATTCCATGGACAGAGGAGTCTGGTGGGCTACAGTTCATGGGGTCACTCTTCTTTCTAGGTAGTAGCAAGCCATAGGGTGAATGACTCTAACTTTACTATTTTGGAGATTGGTCAACCCACATGGATCCCTAGAATTTGACTTGAGTGGCTGGTCTCTCTATATTATCAGGATGAATGACCCACCCCTTGGCGTTCATGCATGTTAGCAACAACAGTTTTCACTCTGACCCTAGATGCACCAACTGAATCTCTAACACTCCCGCCTTTTAGCAGATGTGTTCTCAGATTTCCTTCATTTGCCTCATAGCTGCATCTTATAGATGTGCATCTTACTACTCTGTATGGCATCATGTTGTAAGTATAGGTAGTGGCTGTGCTGCAGCGAAAAGCCAATTCTGACTCCAGGTTGGAACTCTTTTCTTTGACTTGCTTTTCATTGCCTTTGTTATTATAATCACGCATAATGGCCTGCCTTTAGAGAGTCCTGCACCACCAAACTGTTAAACCAAAGTGTCTTTCCTCAGAATCCTGTTCACCTGTAGATGGCAGGAAGGAAGAAATTAACACATCCCCTACATTCCCCACCAGAGGCTTGCCATTCTAGAAGATATTTGCAACTGGTTCCAAATAAGAAAAGGAGTATGTCAAGGCTATATATTGTCACCCTGCTTATTTAACTTATATGCAGAGTACATCATGAGAAACACTGGGCTAGATGAAGCACAGGCTGGAATCAAGATTGCCAGGAGAAATATCAGTAACCTCAGATATGCAGATGACACCACCCTTATGGCAGAAAGTGAAGAAGAACTAAAGAGCCTCATGATGAAAGTGAAAGAGGAGAGTGAAACAGTTGCCTTAAAGCTCAACATTAAGAAAACTAATGGTCCCATCTGGTCCCATCACTTCATGGCAAATAGATGGGGAAACAGTGAAAACAGTGGCTGACTTTATTTTTCTAGGTTCCAAAATCACTGCAGATGGTGACTGCAGCCATGAAATTAAAAGACACTTGCTCCTTGGAAGAAAAGCTTTGACAAACTTACACACCATATTAAAAGCAGAGACATTACTTTGCCAACAAAGATCCATCTAGTCAAAGCTATGGTTTTTCCAGTAGTCATGTATGGATGTGAGAGTTGGACTACAAAGAAAGCCGAGAACCTAAGAATTGAAACTTTTGAACCATGGTGTTGGAGAAGACTCTTGAGAGACCTTTGGACTGCAAGGAGATCAAACTGGTCAATCTTAAAGGAAATCAATCTTGAATATTCATTGGAAGGACTGATGCTGAAGTTGAAGCTCCAATATTTTGGCCACTTGATGCAAAGAAGTGACTCATTGGAAAAGACCCTGATGCTGGGAAAGACTGAATGCAGGAGGAGAAGGGGACAACAGAGGATGAGCTGGTTGGATGGCATCACTGACTTGACGGATATGAGTTTGAGCAAGTTCCGGGAACTGGTGAAGGACAGGGAGGCCTGGCATGCTGCAGTCCATGAGATCACAAAGAGTCAGACACGACTGAGCAACTAAACTGGGCTTCCCTGATGACTTAGACAGTAAAGAACCTACCTGAAATGCAGGAGACCTGGGTTCAACTCCTGAGTCAGGAAGATCCCCTGGAGAAAGGAATCAGAGCAAACAAGTTTGTTAATCACAACAATCAGCAGTAGTATCAGCCTGGTAGCATCAATTTCCCTGCCCCCATGATCCACAGTGTGACACTCTGGGAGCACATGGTGGCTAGAAACACTGGTTTGCACAACAACTGCAAAACTAGGGCCAAGGGCCAAGTAACTTTCTATAGCAAGTAATTAACTGGACGGTCAAATTCTCCAGAGAGTGAGTAGTTGTATAGCCAGTCATACGATGAGGTCATGTCAATAATGCTCTTTTATTCTCCTTAGTTTCAATTCAAAGCCTCAGGATCCACTCTCAAATATGTCCTTGGTTTGTGCCAGTGTATCTGAGCCTAGTTTTCTACTTCCTTTGATTGTAAACTCTCCTCCTAGAGCAGGACCTTCACCTCCCTGCTCTGCCTGTCATGAGAACCAGCCTTGCTTAATGGGCTTGGAGCCAATGAAAGTGTGGATGTTCTATGTGTAGTCTGGCAAGTATCTTATGTTGGTAATACATCTGCAGGGCCTCCAAACATGAGAAGGCTGCTGTGCTCTAGTTAAGTCAGAGGGATGGGTATGGGAGGACTGTTTCTAGAATGATAAAGAAATCTGGTAGTTTAAGTTTCTCAGGTTCTTGCTGTAAGAAATAAAACTTAAAGTATCCATTTTCATGGACTACTAAACTTTGAGTGACAGCCTGCTGATGTAAGGGATACTAGTGTGGGAAATTCTGGGCAAACAAAGGGCAAGTAAAATGCCTAGGATTTTCACGGGAGTTCATTCTATTGGTGAATCAAAAAATAAGAACGGGAATAAGTGTGCAGGATAGGTAATAAATCTAGAGCAAAGACTGTTAACCTTGTAGTTGACTACAGGAAGATTGTTAACCCATTCAGTTCGCTCAGTCGTGTCCGACTCTTTGCGACCCCATGAATCGCAGCACGCCAGGCCTCCCTGTCCATCACCAACACCCGGAGTTCACTCAGACTCACGTCCATCGAGTCCATGACGCCATCCAGCCATCTCATCCTCAGTCGTCCCCTTCTCCTCCTGCCCCCAATCCCTCCCGGCATCAGAGTCTTTTCCAATAAGTCAGCTCTTCGCATGAGGTGGCCAAAGTATTGGAGTTTCAGCTTTAGCATCAGTCCTTCCAATGAACACCCAGGACTGATCTCCTTTAGGATGGACTGGTTGGATCTCCTTGCAGTGCAAGGGACTCTCAAGAGTCTTCTCCAACACCACAGTTCAAAAGCATCAATTCTTTGGCACTCAGCTTTCTTCACAGTCCAACTCTCACATCCATACATGACCACAGGAAAAACCATAGCCTTGACTAGACGGACCTTTGTTGGCAAAGTAATGTCTCTGCTTTTGTTAACCCGTAGTACTCAGCAAATGATGAACTGGGGGAAGGACTTGTGTGCCAAGAAGATAAATTGCTCCTTGTAATGACTCTGGATGTGCTTGCCCATCACACACCCAATCTTGCAAGACTTGTTAATAAGGCCTCACTTCCCATTGCACTTCATGTCTCTAAGTCCATTCCTTGGGTTTGGGTCAGTGGGTTTTATTTCCCACACTTGCATGCAAATCTCCCTATCGAAGGTCTCAAGGTCTTACTATTTTTCATGAAGGCCCTGATATGGACATAAAAGATCTGTTCAAGTTATGCACCCCATGCCATTTGACAGCGCTACTTCTCTTACTGGTAGCTGCTGACCCCGGTTTTCAGCGCAGGCTGCCCCGCTGTGGCCAGATAAGGATCTCTTTAAGCCTGGCCACAGAAGCCTTTTAGATTTGACAAGGATTTAAGGTTCATAATTGGCTGACCCCAGTCTGTGCTTTTTTTTCTTCTCATTTCTATTTTTAGTGACTTTTAAAATTACATATTTATTTAGACTGTGCTGGGTCATCATTGCTGCAAGCAGGCTTTTTCTAGTTGCAGCGAGAGGGGACTACTCTCTAGTTGTGGTGCATGGGCTTCTCCTTGTGGTGGCTTCTCTTGTTGCATAACACAGACTTTTGGGCACTCGGGCTCAGTAGTTGCAGCTCTCCAGCTCCAGAGCACAACCTCAGAGGTTGTGGCACATGGGCTTGGTTGCTTCAAGACAGGTGGGATCTTTCCAAACCAGGGACCTTCCCAGTCCAGAACCAGTGTCCTCTGCATTGCAAAGTGGATTCTTAAACACTGAACCAGCAGGGAAGTCATATTTGTAGTAATTTTTTATTGAAGTACAACCTACAGAAAAACAGTGAACAAACCACAAGTGCATATGTAGCTCAATGGTTTTTCACAATGTGACCACACCGGTATAGCAGCACTCAGAAAAAGAAACAGCGCATTGCCACATCCTAGCGTCCCCTCTCATGTCTGCTTCAAGTTACTAAACCTTCCAAGAGCAAACACTAATCTGACTTCTCTCTTCATGGATTAGTTTTCCCAATTTTGGGGCTTTACTATACACTCCCTATTTTGGGGTTTTACTATACACTCTTTTGTGAGTAATCTCTGCTGCTTTTGTAAGAGTCATCTAATTTTTTTGTGTGAGTAGTTGTAGCTTGTTCATTTTCATTGCTCCATGTCATTCTCTGATGTGAATATACCACAATTTATCTAGAAATTCTATTTTTCATATGCATTTGGAGAGTTAAAATATTTTTGGCCTACTGTGAATAGTGTTGATGTGAACACTCATATGTGTGTTTTGGTGCATATCTGCATATAATTCTGTTGGATAAATAAGAGTGAAACTGTTGCATCATAGGTTATGTATAAATTCACATATATTGGTGTTGCCAAATAAATTTCCAAAGTGGTTGTATCAACTTTCATTTGCATCACTTGCTCCACATTCTCACAAAACCATGATATTTCTATCATTTTTCATTTTACCTATTCAAGTGTGAAAGTAAAAGTGTCACAGTATGCTTTAATATTCATTTCCTTGATCTTCATGAATAATGAGGTTGAAATCTTTTTCATTTGTTTATTAGTCATTTGTATTAGCCGTTTTTTTCTGAAGTACCTGTTTGTCTTTTCCCATTTTTTCTAATGGATTATTTGCCTTTATTTACCAATTTGTAGGAATTTTTAATGTATTCTGGATATAATTCCTTTGCTGGACACATGTAACACTAATAAACAGTCCCATTCTTCTATTTAATAATGTGCTGGGGGTTTTAGGTCAAGTAGCCAAGAAAAAGAAATAAAAGTCATGCATATTGAAAAGGAAGAAATAAAACTATTTCAATTCGCAGAAAACATCGTCAGATAGTTAGAAAGACCCATCAGATTCACTACTGATATTTAGCATACTGCTTTGAAATCCCCGGGCTTCCCCGGTGGCTCAGACGGTAAAATGTCTGCCTGTAATGCGGGAGACCCAGGTTCGATCCCTGGGTAGGGAAGATCCCCTGGAGAAGGAAATGGCAACCCCTTTCCAGTACTCTTGTCTGGAAAATTCCATGGTCGGTGGAGCCTGGTAGGCTATATTCCCTGGGGTTGCAAAGAGTTGGACACGACCGAGCGATTTCACTCTGAAACCCCAGTGCCAAGTGTGGTCATTTCCACTAACTCTATTTGCTTGAGAAGAAACAATGTCATGGTACACTCACCCTCTATCTAGTCACTGCCTTGTCAAAATCCCCCAAAGGCTTTCTAATGCCCTCTAGGTAAAGTGTGCACTATTTAACCTGACTTCCAAATCCCACTATAGTGAAGTCACTCAGTTGTGTCTGACTCTTTGCGACCCCATGGACTGTAACCCTCCAGGCTCTTCTGTCCATGGAATTCTCTAGGCAAGAATACTGGAGTAGGTAGTCTTTCCTTTCCCCAGGGGATCTTCCTGACCCAGGATTGAACCCTGGTCTTCTGCATTGCAGGCAGATTCTTTACTACTGGACCACCTGGGAAGCCCCATGTTGGCATATAGCCGAGTAACAATACTGTGACAGTTTCAGGTGGACAGCAAAAGGACTTAGCCATACATATACATATATCCATTTCCCTCCATAAAATATGTTTAAATTAATGGGTCTTCAATTAATGAGACTTCAGTTTTCATGTCATGACTTTTGTTATCTGATTTCACAGTAATGCTGGCCTCATTTAATGAGTTGAGAATTGGGAAATCCCTGGCAGCCCAGTGGTTAGGACTCAGCGATTTCACTGTTGAGGGCCCTGGTTCAATCCTTGGTTGGGAATCTAAGATTCCACAAGCTGTGCAGAATGGGGAAAAACTGAGGATTGTTCCCACCTCTTCTTTTTCCTCAGGAACAGTTTATGTAGAAAAACTGTTAATTTCCTTCTGTTTCTACATGTGGAGAAACAGGGACCTATTGGTGTCCTGTTAACTGCTATAAAAATTTACCACAATTTTAGTGGTTTAAAACAACACACATGTATTATCTAACAGTTCTGGAGGTCAGAAGTCTGAAATGGGTTTGTCTGGGATGAAACCAAGTTATCAGTGCTGGCCATGCACCTCCAAGGTATCAGTGGTGGCCATGCTCTAGAAAGAATCTGTTTCCTTGTCTTTTCCAGTTCCTAGAACTGCATATTTTACCTTCCTTTTCTTATGGCCTCTTTTTCCATCTTTAAAGCCATCCAGAAAGTATCTTCAAACCTCTGTTTCCATTGTCACATCACCTTGTCTCTTACAAAGACGCTTCCTTACAAAGACACTGGGCCAACTCAGGTATTGCAGGATATCTGCAATATCCTGAAAAATCTCCCCACTCAAGATCCCTAATTTAATTACATCTTTGAAGTCCTTTTTGCAGTACAGGTAATATATTCACAGATTCTGGGGGTTAGGATGTAGAAGTCTTTGGGTGTCTATAATTCAGCCTACCACAAATTCCTATAAAACAACCAAAATGTCAGAAAAAAATATGAAATAATGGTTTTCAGGACACTGAACAAAAAGCAACAAAATAAGAGACTGGAAACAAACCAAAGGTAGCATCATACTCACTAGTGAAAGACTAAAATCTTTCCTCTTAAAAATCGAAAGCAGATGAGGATCCTTGCTCTTTCCACTTCTATTTAATAATGTGCTGGGGTTTTAGGTCAATTAGCCAAGAAAAAGAAATAAAAGGCATGCATATTGAAAAGGAAGAAATAAAACTATTTCTATTTGCAGAAGACAAGGTCTTACATATATACGATTGAGTGTGTGTGCATGTGCATACATGCTAAGTTACCTATTTCTGACAAGTGTGACACTAAAGTACAGTGAGAGAGCAGTGGTCTTTTTTTTGGTCAGTTGGATATCCACTTCAAAAAATTAATAGACTGTTTTCAAACTATGAACGAAAGTCACCTGGATATGTATGCATATATAAATGTGAAAGGTAAAAAATAATTTAAAGAAAACATAGGGAATATCTTCATGATTTTGAAGTAGGCAAATTTTCTGTAACAGGTCACAGCAGAAATAAAATGCTAGCAATAAAGAAAAAAGACTGTATAAAACTTAACATTTGTTCAGCAAAAGGCATCATTAAGAAAGAGAAAAGCAACGGACCAAAACAAAAACAAACAAAAAAGACCACTGCTTCCTCACTATACTTAAGTGTCACATTTTTCAGAAATCAGGTAACTTAACATGTATGTATATGCACATATACACATTTAATCATATATATAAATATAAGACCATGTTTTCTGCGAATTGAAATAGTTTTATTTCTTCCTTTTCAATATGCATGACTTTTATTTCTTTTTCTTGGCTACTTGACCTAAAACCCCCAGCACATTATTAAATAGAAGAATGGGACTGTTTATTAGTGTTACATGTGTCCAGCAAAGGAATTATATCCAGAATACATTAAAAATTCCTACAAATTGGTAAATAAAGGCAAATAATCCATTAGAAAAAATGGGAAAAGACAAACAGGTACTTCAGAAAAAAACGGCTAATACAAATGACTAATAAACAAATGAAAAAGATTTCAACCTCATTATTCATGAAGATCAAGGAAATGAATATTAAAGCATACTGTGACACTTTTACTTTCACACTTGAATAGGTAAAATGAAAAATGATAGAAATATCATGGTTTTGTGAGAATGTGGAGCAAGTGATGCAAATGAAAGTTGATACAACCACTTTGGAAATTTATTTGGCAACACCAATATATGTGAATTTATACATAACCTATGATGCAACAGTTTCACTCTTATTTATCCAACAGAATTATATGCAGATATGCACCAAAACACACATATGAGTGTTCACATCAACACTATTCACAGTAGGCCAAAAATATTTTAACTCTCCAAATGCATATGAAAAATAGAATTTCTAGATAAATTGTGGTATATTCACATCAGAGAATGACATGGAGCAATGAAAATGAACAAGCTACAACTACTCACACAAAAAAATTAGATGACTCTTACAAAAGCAGCAGAGATTACTCACAAAAGAGTGTATAGTAAAACCCCAAAATAGGGAGTGTATAGTAAAGCCCCAAAATTGGGAAAACTAATCCATGAAGAGAGAAGTCAGATTAGTGTTTGCTCTTGGAAGGTTTAGTAACTTGAAGCAGACATGAGAGGGGACGCTAGGATGTGGCAATGCGCTGTTTCTTTTTCTGAGTGCTGCTATACCGGTGTGGTCACATTGTGAAAAACCATTGAGCTACATATGCACTTGTGGTTTGTTCACTGTTTTTCTGTAGGTTGTACTTCAATAAAAAATTACTACAAATATGACTTCCCTGCTGGTTCAGTGTTTAAGAATCCACTTTGCAATGCAGAGGACACTGGTTCTGGACTGGGAAGGTCCCTGGTTTGGAAAGATCCCACCTGTCTTGAAGCAACCAAGCCCATGTGCCACAACCTCTGAGGTTGTGCTCTGGAGCTGGAGAGCTGCAACTACTGAGCCCGAGTGCCCAAAAGTCTGTGTTATGCAACAAGAGAAGCCACCACAAGGAGAAGCCCATGCACCACAACTAGAGAGTAGTCCCCTCTCGCTGCAACTAGAAAAAGCCTGCTTGCAGCAATGATGACCCAGCACAGTCTAAATAAATATGTAATTTTAAAAGTCACTAAAAATAGAAATGAGAAGAAAAAAAAGCACAGACTGGGGTCAGCCAATTATGAACCTTAAATCCTTGTCAAATCTAAAAGGCTTCTGTGGCCAGGCTTAAAGAGATCCTTATCTGGCCACAGCGGGGCAGCCTGCGCTGAAAACCGGGGTCAGCAGCTACCAGTAAGAGAAGTAGCGCTGTCAAATGGCATGGGGTGCATAACTTGAACAGATCTTTTATGTCCATATCAGGGCCTTCATGAAAAATAGTAAGACCTTGAGACCTTCGATAGGGAGATTTGCATGCAAGTGTGGGAAATAAAACCCACTGACCCAAACCCAAGGAATGGACTTAGAGACATGAAGTGCAATGGGAAGTGAGGCCTTATTAACAAGTCTTGCAAGATTGGGTGTGTGATGGGCAAGCACATCCAGAGTCATTACAAGGAGCAATTTATCTTCTTGGCACACAAGTCCTTCCCCCAGTTCATCATTTGCTGAGTACTACGGGTTAACAAAAGCAGAGACATTACTTTGCCAACAAAGGTCCGTCTAGTCAAGGCTATGGTTTTTCCTGTGGTCATGTATGGATGTGAGAGTTGGACTGTGAAGAAAGCTGAGTGCCAAAGAATTGATGCTTTTGAACTGTGGTGTTGGAGAAGACTCTTGAGAGTCCCTTGCACTGCAAGGAGATCCAACCAGTCCATCCTAAAGGAGATCAGTCCTGGGTGTTCATTGGAAGGACTGATGCTAAAGCTGAAACTCCAATACTTTGGCCACCTCATGCGAAGAGCTGACTTATTGGAAAAGACTCTGATGCCGGGAGGGATTGGGGGCAGGAGGAGAAGGGGACGACTGAGGATGAGATGGCTGGATGGCGTCATGGACTCGATGGACGTGAGTCTGAGTGAACTCCGGGTGTTGGTGATGGACAGGGAGGCCTGGCGTGCTGCGATTCATGGGGTCGCAAAGAGTCGGACACGACTGAGCGAACTGAATGGGTTAACAATCTTCCTGTAGTCAACTACAAGGTTAACAGTCTTTGCTCTAGATTTATTACCTATCCTGCACACTTATTCCCGTTCTTATTTTTTGATTCACCAATAGAATGAACTCCCGTGAAAATCCTAGGCATTTTACTTGCCCTTTGTTTGCCCAGAATTTCCCACACTAGTATCCCTTACATCAGCAGGCTGTCACTCAAAGTTTAGTAGTCCATGAAAATGGATACTTTAAGTTTTATTTCTTACAGCAAGAACCTGAGAAACTTAAACTACCAGATTTCTTTATCATTCTAGAAACAGTCCTCCCATACCCATCCCTCTGACTTAACTAGAGCACAGCAGCCTTCTCATGTTTGGAGGCCCTGCAGATGTATTACCAACATAAGATACTTGCCAGACTACACATAGAACATCCACACTTTCATTGGCTCCAAGCCCATTAAGCAAGGCTGGTTCTCATGACAGGCAGAGCAGGGAGGTGAAGGTCCTGCTCTAGGAGGAGAGTTTACAATCAAAGGAAGTAGAAAACTAGGCTCAGATACACTGGCACAAACCAAGGACATATTTGAGAGTGGATCCTGAGGCTTTGAATTGAAACTAAGGAGAATAAAAGAGCATTATTGACATGACCTCATCGTATGACTGGCTATACAACTACTCACTCTCTGGAGAATTTGACCGTCCAGTTAATTACTTGCTATAGAAAGTTACTTGGCCCTTGGCCCTAGTTTTGCAGTTGTTGTGCAAACCAGTGTTTCTAGCCACCATGTGCTCCCAGAGTGTCACACTGTGGATCATGGGGGCAGGGAAATTGATGCTACCAGGCTGATACTACTGCTGATTGTTGTGATTAACAAACTTGTTTGCTCTGATTCCTTTCTCCAGGGGATCTTCCTGACTCAGGAGTTGAACCCAGGTCTCCTGCATTTCAGGTAGGTTCTTTACTGTCTAAGTCATCAGGGAAGCCCAGTTTAGTTGCTCAGTCGTGTCTGACTCTTTGTGATCTCATGGACTGCAGCATGCCAGGCCTCCCTGTCCTTCACCAGTTCCCGGAACTTGCTCAAACTCATATCCGTCAAGTCAGTGATGCCATCCAACCAGCTCATCCTCTGTTGTCCCCTTCTCCTCCTGCATTCAGTCTTTCCCAGCATCAGGGTCTTTTCCAATGAGTCACTTCTTTGCATCAAGTGGCCAAAATATTGGAGCTTCAACTTCAGCATCAGTCCTTCCAATGAATATTCAAGATTGATTTCCTTTAAGATTGACCAGTTTGATCTCCTTGCAGTCCAAAGGTCTCTCAAGAGTCTTCTCCAACACCATGGTTCAAAAGTTTCAATTCTTAGGTTCTCGGCTTTCTTTGTAGTCCAACTCTCACATCCATACATGACTACTGGAAAAACCATAGCTTTGACTAGATGGATCTTTGTTGGCAAAGTAATGTCTCTGCTTTTAATATGGTGTGTAAGTTTGTCAAAGCTTTTCTTCCAAGGAGCAAGTGTCTTTTAATTTCATGGCTGCAGTCACCATCTGCAGTGATTTTGGAACCTAGAAAAATAAAGTCAGCCACTGTTTTCACTGTTTCCCCATCTATTTGCCATGAAGTGATGGGACCAGATGGGACCATTAGTTTTCTTAATGTTGAGCTTTAAGGCAACTGTTTCACTCTCCTCTTTCACTTTCATCATGAGGCTCTTTAGTTCTTCTTCACTTTCTGCCATAAGGGTGGTGTCATCTGCATATCTGAGGTTACTGATATTTCTCCTGGCAATCTTGATTCCAGCCTGTGCTTCATCTAGCCCAGTGTTTCTCATGATGTACTCTGCATATAAGTTAAATAAGCAGGGTGACAATATATAGCCTTGACATACTCCTTTTCTTATTTGGAACCAGTTGCAAATATCTTCTAGAATGGCAAGCCTCTGGTGGGGAATGTAGGGGATGTGTTAATTTCTTCCTTCCTGCCATCTACAGGTGAACAGGATTCTGAGGAAAGACACTTTGGTTTAACAGTTTGGTGGTGCAGGACTCTCTAAAGGCAGGCCATTATGCGTGATTATAATAACAAAGGCAATGAAAAGCAAGTCAAAGAAAAGAGTTCCAACCTGGAGTCAGAATTGGCTTTTCGCTGCAGCACAGCCACTACCTATACTTACAACATGATGCCATACAGAGTAGTAAGATGCACATCTATAAGATGCAGCTATGAGGCAAATGAAGGAAATCTGAGAACACATCTGCTAAAAGGCGGGAGTGTTAGAGATTCAGTTGGTGCATCTAGGGTCAGAGTGAAAACTGTTGTTGCTAACATGCATGAACGCCAAGGGGTGGGTCATTCATCCTGATAATATAGAGAGACCAGCCACTCAAGTCAAATTCTAGGGATCCATGTGGGTTGACCAATCTCCAAAATAGTAAAGTTAGAGTCATTCACCCTATGGCTTGCTACTACCTAGAAAGAAGAGTGACCCCATGAACTGTAGCCCACCAGACTCCTCTGTCCATGGAATTTTTAGGCAAGAATACTGGAGTGGGTTACCATCTCCTACTCCAGGGGATCTTCCTGACCCAGGGACAAAACCTGTATCTCTTGTGTCTTCTGCATTGGCAAGTGGATTCTTCACCACTGAGCCACTAAGGAAGCCCAAAAAGAAGACCAGCACAATTTTGATCTCAAAAGGAGAGCAGTGAGTAGTCCTGAATAGAGATCTTAGTTCTCTGCCCAGGGACTGAACCTAGGTAGCCTGAATGAGAAGGCAATGGCACTCCATGACTGAGCGACTTCCCTTGCACTTTTCACTTTCATGCATTGGAGAAGGAAATGGCAACCCACTCCAGTGATCTTGCCTGGAGAATCTCAGGGACGGGGGAGCCTGGTGGGCTGCCGTCTATGGGATCACACAGAGTCGGACACGACTGAAGTGACTTAGAAGCAGCAGCAGCAGCAGCCTGAATAGAAACTCAGGGAATCCTAGCTACCAGACCAGCAGGAGCTAGAGGCTGGAAGCAAGTGGTCCTGGCTCTTTCCCCCATTTGAAAGCAAGAATATTTAAAGGACGTAAAACCAGGTAGAAAGTTTTTTATTATTAGAGACAATGTGTGGGAGAGCATAGAGGGAAACAGGTTGTTTATTTAAGAGAGAAGCGAAGCAGAAATACACATCAAGAGAGAAAGGGTATGGCCATCCTCTCTAATGAGGTGGAGTGCAGTAAGTCAGAAGCTAGGCAGAGACACACACCCAGAGAGGAGCACGGGCATCCTGAGTGAGGAGGAGAGCTGTAAAGAGGTGATGTAAATCACGTATATAGGACAGTCCTTCCGGGTCTTTGTTTACCTTTGGAAAATCATCTCGTTTCCTTTTTCACACCTGACTGGTCCTTGGACCCTCCCCATCTTTTTCTAAGTTGGATCCTACTGCAAAGGCTTAAGGGTACATGACCACTCTTGTTGGGTCTCCCCCTCTTTTAGGCTCCCAAGAAGCCTTCCCACTCATGTGCAGACAGGGAAGTCTTCCTTGACCTCAGGAGTGGACACCTTATCTATTTGATTTAGGAGAGCTCAACTTTCACTTTCATGCATTGGAGAAGTAAATGGCAACCCACTCCAGTGTTCTTGCCTGGAGAATCCCAGGGACGGGGGGAGTCTGGTGGACTGCCGTCTATGGGGTCGCACAGAGTCGGACACGACTGAGCGACTTAGCAGCAGCAGCAGCAGCAGCAACTTTTGCCACTTAACTTTGTCTTTGGAGTGTCTGGGTGAGAACAAAGCTTGAATTCTACTCCACTTAACAAACACCAAGTGTCCAGCCCAGAGGCATACTATCCCCTACCTCAATGTGACTGTTTGGGTATTATAGAGACAATATGTCTCACCTAGCTAGTTTTGTGCCCTATGTATACGCTGAATAGAAAAGCTAGCAAATTTAACGGAGTCCAGGAGTAACAGATAGCTGGGGTAGTCCAGCTGTCTGTAAAACCTGATGCCTGTAAAACCCCAAGGGTCCCCTAGAATTGTAGGTGCCTGCTGCTGATAAGTAGGTTGACTTGAGCTTCTAGCAAGGGAGACCACCTCCACCTGGAAGTGCCTCTTGGAGTCCTGAACTTGATGACAGGGCCATCCACTGCACCCTATTTGAGCAACAGCTACTCGTCTGCTGCTGGGCATTTGTGGGGAATGAAAGCCTTAGTTAGGACTACCAGGTAACAGCACATCCAGATATCTCTATCTTGAGTTTTGTTCCACTCAGCTCCTAACAAGGTTGAGAAAGTACAACAGTCTTATTAAATGAAAATGTATTTGAGAGGCAGGTCTGGTCCTATAGCTATGACTTGTTCGTATGGAAAGGTTGGGGCTACTTCTTTAAGGGCCATTTCACCCGTTTATTCAATCACAAGGGAAGTCTTTAGCTACCTGGTGACCACACTTCTAAGAAACCCCCAAGGATGCTTAGCCTTGGCTTACTGGCATCTTGGGCAAAATAAAAGGTGATAGTGACTCTGGGCATCAGCAGTCATTCAGCCTCAATGCCAGTCATAAAGAACTCACTGAAGGGAGCAACAGTTAGTACCATGGGCTAAATTAAAAGCTGGCATCCTTGCCCTAGACAATGCTCCTGAAGAGCAGGCATGCTGTATTTTCACTGGCTCTTGGGGTTTGTCTATTTGAATTCATGGGGGGTGATTTATTATCAGATTGGGCAAGTGGTCCTGCCACCAGAATTGAATGAGCTCAGAAGGCCTCCATCAGGGTTACCTACCAGCAAGCAATCTGACTGAGTTCTGCCCACTGCTGGCAGAGACTACGTTCATTCTCTGCTGCCATCTGGTGGCTACTTCCAGCGTCTAACAGCATCATCTTTTAGGATTTGAAATAGCTCAGCAGGAATGCCGTCACCTCCACTATCTTTGTTCATAGTGATGCTTCCCAAGGCCCGCTCGACTTCGCACTCCAGGATGTCTGGCTCCAGGTGAATGATCACACCATCGTGATTATCTGGGTCGTGAAAATCTGTTTTGTACAGTTCTTCTGTGTATTCTTGCCACCTCTTCTTAATGTCTTCTGCTTCTATTAAGTCCATAACATTTCTGTCTTTTATTGCGCCCATTTTTGCATGAAATATTCCCTTGCTATCTCTAATTTTCTTGAAGAGATCTCTAGTCTTTCCCATTCTGTCGTTTTCCTCTACTTCTTTGCATTGATCAATGAGGAAGGCTTTCTTATCTCTCCTTGCTGTTCTTTGGAACTCTGCATTCAAATGGGTATATTTTTCCTTTCCTCCTTTGTCTTTCCTGTCTCTTCTTTTCACAGCTATTTGTAAGGTCTCTTCAGACAACCATTCTGCCTTTCTTTTCCTTGGGGATGGTCTTGATCCCTGTCTCCTGTACAGTGTCACGAACCTCCGTCCATAGTTCTTCAGGCACTCTGTCTATCAGATCTAATCCCTTCAATCTATTTCTCACTTCCACTGTATAATCATAAGGGAGTTGATTTAGGTCACACCTGAATGATCTAGTGGTTTTCTCTACTTTCTTGAATTTAAGTCTGAATTTGGCAATAAGGGGTGCTGGGGTCCAGCCCTGGTGGATCCAGGGTACTTCGAAGTGGGGACAGAGTCGGCGTCTAGAGGAAAGTCGTTTAATTAAAGATATGGAGAGAGATTAGAAAAGAATAGTGTAGTAGGAAAATTAGTGGAGAAAAGTTTCTTAATGACTTGGTTAACACGGAGAACCAATAAAACCCGAGACAAGGGGTTTGCACCACCTACGTAGGCCACAGGCATCTTCCTGGTCTCCTGAAGGAGTGGAGACACAAAGTGCCCCCCGCCCCATTCAGATCTTAGAAGCCCAGGCAAAATTAGTAGGCTTGGCAAGCCTCCACGTTCCAGATGGGAATTCAGCCAGAAAAGACGAGAACGGGAAAAGACCACACGGGGAAACCAGTCTTTCCAGGAACTGGTCCGTTTCTTTATTTTATTTTACTTTTGTTATACACAGAGATACATGGAAGACACAAAATCACGTGGGGTCAGCAGTCCTGACCCCTTATTGAAACTCACGCTTTCTTTCTGCATTCCTTCCGATATACAAAGATCTCAGCTGATTTACATCATCTTCTGGCCAAGAGGCCTGCTAACATCTTATGACCCTTTCTGATGATGATTAGTCAACCAAAAACTTATTTTCTCCAAAGATGACTTTTCTTAAGTCAGGCACCACCCTCCGAAGGCACCAGAGTAAGTTGCGTTCCTACAAGGCTAAGGTGCAGTGGGCTATAATCAAAGAATTTAGCCTAAGGTCTAACGTGATTAATATCAAGGTCAATACTTATTTCTCCTATATGCTAGTTATATCAATTGGTGTGTATGAGGGGCAAGGGATATGGAGGCTTAGCAGCAAATATTGGCTCAGCAATGAAACCCTCCACTGGGATAATTTCTAACTAACTCGCTAATACTATACCAATAATTTTCTAACTTCTCAAAAGAATCTGTTTTTAGAAAGTTTAGAGCATCTCATGCCTCTCACGGCTGGGAGGCTGTGAACAATCACATGTGGCCTGACAAACCTGTCAGGTAGGCGAGAGAGACCATCAGAGGAGCTTGTGGACTGAAACACTCCTGTCATGCCCAGGAGATTTATTAACTGGAGTCCTAAGTTAGCTCCTTTTCAGAGGGAGGTGGTGGGGGATAGCCCCTCGTAATGTCAGCAGTGTAGGTGAAAGCATAATGCAGTAAGGTAGGCAGACTCCGGTTTGGGAGGTAGATGCTCGAGAATGTCCATGGGGACCCCTGAGGCTTGATCCCGCCTTTGTGTAATGTCAGGCCACCTCCCTCATGACCTTTGCCACGGGCGGGATTCCTCATGCTGGCTCTGGGCAGAGGAGTTCATGATCTGAGCCACAGTCAGGTCCTCGTCTTGTTTGTGCTGACTGTACACAGCTTCTCCAACTTCGGCTGTGAAGAATATAATCATCTTGATTTTGGTGTTGACCATCTGGTGATGTCGTGTGTTGAGTCTTCTCTTGTGTTGTTGGAAGAGGGTGTTCACTATGACCAGTGCGTTCTCTTGGCAAAACTCTATTAGCCTTTGCTCTCCTTCATTCTGTACTCCACGGCCAAATTTGCCTGTTACTCCAGGTATTTCTTGACTTCCTACTTCTGCGTTCCAGTCCTCTATAACGAAAAGGACATCTTTTGGGGGTGTTAGTTCTGGAAGGTCTTGTAGGTCTTCATAGAACAGTTCAACTTCAGCTTCTTCAGCATTACCGGTCGGGGCATAGACTTGGATTACCATGGTACTGAATGGTTTGCCTTGGAAACAAACAGAGATCATTCTGTCTTTTTGAGAGTGCATCAAAGTACCGCATTTCAGACTCTTTTGTTGACTATGATGGCTACTCCATTTTTTCTAAGGGATTCTTGCCCACAGTAGTAGATATAACGGTCATCTGAGTTAAAGTCACCCATTCCAGGCCATTTTAGTTCGCTGATTCTTAAAATGTCTATGTTCACTCTTGCCATCTCCTGTTTGACCACTTCCAGTTTGCCTTGATTCATGGACCTAACATTCCATGTTCCTATGCAACATTGCTGTTTACAGCATCGTTCCTTGCTTCTATCACCAGTCCCATCCACAACTGGGTGTTGTTTTTGCTTTGGCTCCGTCTCTTCATTCTTTCAGGAGTTATTTTTCCATTGATATCCAGTAACATATTGGGCACCTATCGACCTGGAGAGGTCACCTTTCAGAGTCCTATCTTTTTACCTTTTCATCCTGTTCATAGGGTTCTCAAGGCAAAAATACTGAAGTGATTGATTTGCCGTTCCCTTCTCCTGTGCACCACGTTTTGTCAAAGCTAGTGGAGCTGATGGAATTCCAGTTGAGCTGTTCCAAATCCTAAAAGATGATGCTGTGAAAGTGCTGCACTCAACATGTCAGCAAATTTGGAAAACTCAGCAGTGGCCAAAGGACTGGGAAAGGTCTGTTTTCATTCCAATCCCAAAGAAAGGCAATGCCAAAGAATGCTCAAGCTATTGCACAATTGCACTCATCTCACACTCTAGTAAAGTGATGCTTAAAATTCTCCCAACCAAGCTTCAACAGTATGTGAACCGTGAACTTCCAGATGTTCAAGTTGGCTTTAGAAAAGGCAGAGGAACTAGAGATCAAATTGCCAACATCTGCTGGATCATGGGAAAAGCAAGAGAGTTCCAGAAAATCATCTACTTCTGCTTTATTGACTATGCCGAAGGCTTTGACTGTGTGGATCACAACAAACTGTGAAAAATTCTGAAAGAGATGGGAATACCAGGCCACCTGACCTGCCACTTGAGAAACCTGTATGCAGGTCAGGGAGCAACAGTTAGAACCGGACATGGAACAACAGACTGGTCCTAAATCAGGAAAGCTGTGTGTCGAGGCTGTATATTGTTACCCTGCTTATTTAACTTCTATGCAGAGTACATCATGAGAAACACTGGGCTAGATGAAGCACAAGCTGAAATCAAGATTGCCGGGAGAAATATCAGTAACCTCAGATATGCAGATGACACCACCCTTATGGGCAGAAAGCAAAGAAGAATGAAAGAGCTTCTTGATGAAAGTGAAAGAGGAGAGTGAAAGAGTTGGCTTAAAACTCAATATTCAGAAAACTAACATCATGACATCTGGTCCCATCACTTCATGGCAAATAGATGGGGAAACAGTGAAAACAGTTGCTGACTTTATTTTGGGGGCTCCAAAATCACTGCAGATGGTAACTGCAGCCATGAAATTAAAAGATGCTTGGTCCTTGGAAGAAAAGTTATGACCAACTAGATAGTATATTCAAAAGCAGAGACATTACTTTGCCAGCAAAGGTCCATCTAGTCAAAGCTATGGTTTTTCCAGTAGTCATGTATGGATGTGAGAGTTGGACTATAAAGAAAGCTGAGCACCGAAGAATTGATGCATTTGAACTGTGGGGTTGGAGAAGACTCTTGAGAGTCCCTTAGACTGCAAGGAGATCTAACCAGTCCATCGTAAGGGATATCGGTCCTAAATATTTATTGGAAGTAATTATGCTGAATCTTAAACTCTAATCCTTTGGCCACCTGATGCGAAGAACTGACTCATTTGAAAAGACCCTGATGCTGGGAAAGATTGAAGGCGGGAGTAGAAGGGGCCAACAGAGGATGAGATGGTTGGATGGCATCACCGACTCAATGGACGTGAGTTGAATAAACTCTGGGAGTTGGTGACAGACAGGGAGGCCTGGCGTGCTGCAGTCCATGGGGTCGCAAAGAGTCAGACATGACTGAGCAACTGAAGTGAACTGAACTGAACTAGCATCTAATAGCCACTGAAACCTGTTCTGTCTATGAAATTGTCACTCTTTTATAAGTAGCAGATTCTGGCAAGCCCCTAGTAACACCTGAATCTAAGTTCTGCCGGTTTTGGCCACTTTCAATGTAAGCCATTCATGGTGAAGGAGTCTCAACAATGCACTGATGGGCATGACAGTTACTGGGTATTCTATGCTCATTTTAGGCTCTAGCTGCTGGCATCATCAAGGAGTGGATTATCAGAGTTTTCACTATAACACATCGCTGGATTGGCTACCTTGCTAGAATACTGCCAGACTAGCCATCACAGTCAGACTATATGGTCACTATACAAGGCTGTTCCCAGCAAGGGGATATTTCCTTTCTTTTATTTTGGGAGGGGGCAGGGTGGGTACTTCTCGTCTGGCAGGATCTTAGTTCCCTGACCAGGGATCGAACCCAGGCCCAGGAGTGAAAGAGCCAAGTCCTAAGCACTGAACCACCAGGGAATTCTCTGGGAACATTCCCTTTCTAAAGGGAATGGTTTCTTGGGAAATGTCAGGACACGGATGTCAGTTCACTTTATCAGTGATTCCACATTGACAATCCCCAGTCATTCCTCTTTTTCCCCTTCACTGACCTTAGTCATACAACAAGGTGAAAGTGACTCCAGTTTATTGCTTTTTACTATCTCCTTAGGGCTTCCCTGGTGGCTCAGAGGTTAAAGCGTCTGCCTCCGATACTGGAGACCCGGGTTCGATCCCTGGGTTGGGAAGATCCCCTGGAGAAGGAAATGGTAACCCACTCCAGTATTCTTGCCTAGATAATCCCACGGACAGAGAAGCCTGGTAGGCTACAGTCCACGGGATCGCAAAGAGTCGGACACGACTGAGCGACTTTCAGTTCACTTCACTTCACTTTGACTTCAGTCATTGGACATTGTGGGTCACAGATCACAAGGATCATGATCCACTGGTAGAATCTGTGAAATCTAGATTATGCTTGTGTTGGCCTATTCAGACTGCAGTAGGTGATATCATGGACCATTGAAAGTTCTACCATTGTGTCACAGCCCATGGACCTCCTGGAACATCCAGATATATCTGGGTGCAAGTGGTCAATGGGAAAGGTACTGACTACTGAATTAAAATAGGCAGATGATGTGGCCATGGAAGGAAAGCAAGAATCTTGGTATCTGGGGTGGAACTCTTTGTACCCTGACAGGTGCAGGGGTGGGGATGAGCTTTATGAACTCTGAACCCAGCACGACATCTTGGTAAATATCCCCATGGTCCGCTTGAGTCAAGTGGCAGCAGCAGCTGGATGAATTGTATGAGGCTTGTCATTCCATCCACATATGCTGTGCTCACGCTCAGTAGCTCAGTCATGTCTGACTCTTTGAGACCCCATGGACTGTAGCCCTCCTGGCCCCTCTCTCCATGGTTTACAGGCAAAAATACTGCAGTGGGTTATCATTTGCTATTCCAGGGGATCTTCCCCACCGAGGGATCGAACCCACGTCTCTTACATCTTCTGTGTTGGCAGGCAGATTCTTTACCATTGTGCCACCTGGGAAGACCGTCTCGGGACAGAAAATCTGCCATGGCCATGGCTAACAAATTTGAACTCCCTTATAGGAACATGCTAGCCAGGGCAACCTTGTTTCAGTATTACTGATACAAATCCACACAGTTCTCCTATAGGCATGTATGGACATTGAAGGTGCATTTATTCAGCAACTGTGCCCATGTGGCTTTCCCAAATCAGTGTAAAAATGATCCAAATTGAGTGTAAGAAGCCGCTTTCATTTATATGCTTGTCTACATTGCAGAGTGGGCCACAGAACATTTTTCCATTAGGAATAGGGGTAATGTTCTAATTTGTGTACTGCCCCCTGTAGTTATTGGAAACGATACCACCCCTTGGACCACTCACTGGGACACCAGGCAAAGAGAGCTGTTTTACCTGGGGATATGTTGACTCCTGGTTCCATACCCCTGGCATCAGTGTCTGTGCCCTAGAGACAATGGCCAGAAACTTTAACTTTAGTTATCATAGCCAATGAGACGGCACAAGCTCTGGAAGATAACAAAATCTCTCTAAACTTCCTTGTAATAGTATAATGGATGACAGACTGGCCTTAGGTACATTTGGGCTCAAGAAAGAGTATATCTGATCAACATCTTCTTTGTGTTCGACTCAATGCCATAAGGTGGAGCAACTCAGTTATACTCAGTTTGGGTACAACACTCTCACAGCTTGGGCACATTCCTCCAAGATCTGGATATATGCAGTGAATCAAAAACTAACATTTGATGCTATGCTCCCAAATCCAGTGTATATGAATCTGGGAACCAAGGAGTGAAAATCAGATTGACTCATGTGAAAATGAGTCTGATTCCATCTTATGGTGTTTGCTGAGGACTTTTGGGGACTCAGCCTTCCCTCTCTTTCTCCAACCCACAACTGGGCAAGCTAGCAAGAAATCTCAAGTAGTCTCTTCTTGGAAACCAGCAGGAGGTTTAAACCATGGAGGTCCTGCCTCTGCATCAGAACTCTCACTTTGGCCCCACCCCCTAACCGAAACAAAAGCTGAAATCAGTGTCCATTCCCAGTCTTTCAAGCTATTTTCAGAGCAGTTTGGGAAGGCTTCCCTTCTCTTCCCTGAAAGCCCTATTATGTAAGGAATAAACCTTGTCCTACCTTCTTAGTATGAGTATGTTTAGTGTCAACAGTCTTGATGTCTACAACAAATTTTAGTTGGGACAGTGGGGTACCAAGACTAGGCATCTTACATATTGGATTCAACTGAGCTTGAAAAGTGAAAGTGAAAGTTGCTCAGTCGTGTCTGACTCTTTGCGACCCCATGGACTATACAGCCAATGGAATTCTCCGGGCAAGAATACTTAAGTGGGTAGCCTTTCCCTTCTTCAGGGGATCTTCCCAACCCAGGGATCGAGCCCAGGTCTCCCACCTTGCAGGCAGATGGATTCTACTGTCACTTCAGTCTCCTCATGGCAGTGGATCAGCACACAAAGAGAGGAGTTTTATATATTGGGGCGTGGGGGAAAGTTGACCCTCATTACCATGCAGAGATATGAGTGGGTGGTACATAATGAGGATAGGGAAGAGTATGTCTGAGCTGAGAGGATTCATCAGGATTTCTTTTGGTGTTTTTTGCCCAGTAACAATGGTAAATGGAATCAGTATAAAAGAGCTAGTGATTTCTTCATAAATTTAAGATTCATTTATTCTTGAAATCTTAGCTTAACGAGGCTGAATGCAACAAAAAACCTTGGGACTGTTGACTCAGAAATCATTCTAAGAAGTCTGCCTTTTAATGTTTATTATGCTTAGCTTAGTCCTTTAAAAGAATAACTCCCTTTCTTATCCATTCTTTGAAGGCTTGAAATGAATATGTTACTGAACCAAACTTGGGTCTATTCACCCAATGTGCAGCAAAGCTAACCTACTGACAGCCAGTTGTGGTGAAGGAATGTATAGCATTTTCTACAAGATGTCAAGCAAGGAGTAATGCAGCTCATGTTCAGAAGACCCAGACTCCTGAGTGGTTTTCAGGGAAGGAAAGGTAAGGTGAGGGAGGTGGTAGTTGCATACATGATCAACATGTGGATATCCTTCTGACTGACTGGTGGTGAGGTGACAGGGTGGTATTTTGGGAGTTAACATCATCAACCGTTTGATTTTAACCTGTCTGGAATCCACTTGCTCATGGTCAGCATACAGTTAAATTATTCCACCTAGTGGAGGTTTTAGTATCTGCAAAGCAATTCAAGGATATAACTCAGATTATTACCTATAGCCCTGGAGGAGGAAATAAGCTCCATGACTCTAGTTTACGGCTAAACTGTTATTATTTTCTCTTGCATGACTGTTTTCCTTTGTTTTTGCATTTTCTCACTTCTCTGATTAAATTTGCTTTTTGAAACTCAGCGAAGGCCTAGGAGGCTTTTCTACAAAGGCGAGGTTGGGGGAGGGGGGGGTGGGGGAGGGGTGGGTGGGGGAAGGGAGAGGGTGGGTGTAGGAGGAGGGCAAAGGGATGGGAGGGGGAGGTGGGAGGGGGAAGTGGAGGGGAGGAGGAAGCGAGGGGGCAGGGGGAGTGGAAAGGAAGGGGGAGGAAGGTGGACAGGGGAGGGAGGAGTAGGAATGCGGGGTGGGAGGTGGGTTGGAGGGTGTCTGTAATCACGGGATCCTGTCCCTTTCAAATAGAGCAGAGTTCATCAAGTACTTTCTAGCTCTGTCCCTACTGTCCTGAGCCAGCTCCAGGTGGAAATCAGGGAACATGTCAGCCTGTGCAGCAAAGTGCCTCTATATTGGAAGACTTTAGTTTTTCTGGTAATGGTAAAATTATAAGAACAGGACATGCCTGGGCTTAAAGTGTAGTCCACGACTCCAAGGACCTGGAAGGAAAGGGAGGAAGGACTCAAACAGTCTTGAAAATTCATTCAAACCCAGGCATGTCAGTTCTCATCTTTCAGCCAATGAGCTTTAAACTCCTGATGAGGGAAGCAGTTCCCTGTGGACCTCTTCAAGCTCTGCCTCCTGTCACTTGCCCATCATATTCTTTCCCACCAAGTCCAACGGCCAGCTCAGGCACAGTTCTGGTTGGCCATGCCTTGGGCTGCCCCAACCCCACCCTTCCTGTCACGAGGCCTCCACACTCGCCATCTCAGACTGTTAGCTTGCGTGCCGCCATCTTCTCTGCCGAATCCCGTCGGGCCCCACTGTCAGCGGCGGCGGCCGCCATCGTTGCCCGCTCCAACTAGCAGCCGGATCGCTTTTCTGGTTGAGGCACTGACTGGCGCATCTTTCTTGCCATGCCTGCCCCAGGAAAGCCACTGGTGTTCAGAACACAGCACGTAGCAGTGGGCCAAGACCCTGGATTGGTCAGAGCAGCGGTTCCTGCAGAATGGCATGCCCGAGTCGGCAAGGATGTGGCAGGGATGCCTAGGGATTTCCAGGCTGTAGTGCGAGCCCTTTGGGAGGAAGAGGGTGCGGCGAATGGCACCCAGTCTGTAGTTGAGGAGTACTGAGATGAACAGCCAGTGGAAGAGGAGGAAGAGGCAGAAGAAGAGGAGGAGGAAGCTGAGGAGGTAGATGAGGAGGAGGAGGAGGAGGGAGGAGGAGGAGGGTGAATGACAAGGAGAGGGATGAAGAGTAGGGAGAAGCGAAGGGAGAGGATGAGAGAGACGAAAATGAGGAATACGACAACGAGAAGGAGGACGAAGCAGAGGAGGAGGAAGACAGCAAGGAGGACAAGGATGAGAATTATGTGGACAAAGAGGAAGAGGAGGACGTAAGGAGGGCGCAGAA
Organism: Nanger dama; assembly: GCA_917880005.1. Taxonomy (NCBI): domain Eukaryota; kingdom Metazoa; phylum Chordata; class Mammalia; order Artiodactyla; family Bovidae; genus Nanger; species Nanger dama. Next base: position 46,519 of record CAKJTW010000295.1, on the reverse strand, counting down.
GTCATCGCCAGTATCTGTGAGTCCCTACCGCGTGGTCTCGGTCTCTGTTCTACAGTTTGGTCCAAACCTTTCTACACCGTATCCGTTACAACCACCATGTCCTGGTCCACTGCTTCACAGGCCATGTGGTGGTCAGACGCTGCGCTTGGGAGCCTCAGGGGCCGGGAGGGGACCAGATGCCCGGAAGGCAAGGTCTGAGGGGCCGAGTACCAGGCAGAGGGCACTCCTCCCTGGGAGCCACAGGATGCTCCAGAGGGTGCTGCATCCCAGAAGGCCTAAAATACTAACTTTGTCCTAGAGTTACTTTCTCATTCATATCCCCCGATGCCCATACATGATAGTTTCTCTAGTTTCTCAGTTGAGGGTTCTTTTATACAACCCCCGCCCCCAACCAGGGTGACATTTGATGTCTGGAAACATTTTGGATGTCATAACTGAGGATGTGCTCCTGGCATCTAGCAGGTGGAGGCCAGGGATGCTGCTAAACATCCTACAATGCACAGGACAGCTCTCCACAGCGCAGAGTTATCTGTTCCAAAATGTCAGCAGCTGAGAAGCCCTGATCTAGAGTACATGGCTAGACGTGAAACTGGGTCATACGGTGTGCCCAAGTTCTGTTGCAGGGAAAAGCCCGTTCTGACTCCATGTTGGAACTGTTTCTTGGACTTGGCTTTTCATTGCTTTTGTTGTTGTAGTCATCCATAATGGCTGCCTCAGGGAATCCTGCCCCTCTACCTAACTGTTAAGCTAAGGTGCCTTTGTTCAGGACCCTGTTCCCCTGTGGATGACAAGAAGGAATAAATTAACACATCCCCTGCCTGAGGCTTGCCATTCTAGGAGATATTTACAAGATTAATGGGCTTTTTACTTTGTTTCCTCAGCGCCCCTCATCTGTGATCTGGCATCCAGATCCTGTGAGACATTAGTTTGCCATCTGATAGGCAAACAGCTTTTTGAATAAAGTTGTATTCCTTGCCTCAACACCTTGTCTCCAATTCACTGGCCCATCGTGCAGGGAGCAGAGCAAGTTTGGATTTGGGAACATCTCAGCTTTACTTGTTGCTTAGTTGCTAAGTCACCTCCTACTCTTTACGATCCCACAAACAACATCCTGCCTGACTCCTCCGTCCGTGGGCTTTCCTAGGCAAGAACACTGGAATGGGTTGCTGTTTCCTTCTCCAGGGGATCTTCCTGACCTGGGGATCAAACCCAAGCCTCCTGGATTGGCAGGCAGATTCTTTACTGCTGGGCCACCAGAGAAGTCCCTCACCTTTAGTAAGTAATAATAAAGTTATGTTTCAAAATGGTGGCACCAGTGTGTATTCCCAGTAGCAAAGAACGAGGTTTCTAGTTGCTCCACATTCTTGCCAACTTGCAGCATCATTACCGTCATTAGACTTTGTTTAATCTTAAGGTTTTTTAATATTTATTTAGTTGTATTGGGTATTAGCTGCAGCATGTGGGGTCTTTGTTTCAGTGCACGTTGTGGCACATGGGCTCAGCAGCTGGGCCACTTGGGCTTTCTAGCTGTGGGATGTGTGCTTAGCTGCTAGGATATTAGTGGGATTTAGTGGCATATTAGTGGGATAATATGTGGGATATTAGTCCCCTGTGTGTGTGTGTGTGTGTGTGTGTGTGTGTGTGTGTGTGTGTGTTTAGTTGCTCAGTCGTGTCTGACTCTGACTCTTTGGACTGTAGCTTGCCAGGCTCCTTAGTCCATGGGATTTTCCAGGCAATAATACTGGAGTGGGTTGCCACGCCCTCTTCTAGAGGATCTTTCTGACCCAGGAATCGAACCCACAGCTCCTGTGTCTCCTGCATTGCAGGAATATTGGTTACCCGCTAAGCTGTCTGGGAAGCCTCTTAGTTCCCTGACCAGGGACCAAACCTGTGTCCCCTGCCTTGCAAGGCAGATTCTTAATCATTGACTACCAGGAAAGTCCCAAGAATATATACTGTATGAGGCCATTTTTAAGGGCTCTCCGGGTGTCTCAGATGTTAAAAATATGCTTGCAATGCAGGAGACCCGGGTTCTATCTCTGGGTTAGGAAGATCCTTGGAACGAGGGAATGACTACCCATTCCAGTATTCTTGGGGCTTCCCTGATGGCCCAGATGGTAAAGAATCTGCTTGCAATGTGGAAGACCTGGGTTTGATCCCTGGGTCAGGAGGAAGACCCTGCCTTTCCCTGGAGAAGGGAAAGGCAACCCCACTGCGGTATTCTTGCCGGGAGAACTTACAAAGTTCAAGAACAGGCATGCATAAATACATGATAAGAGTATACAAAATAACTGGGGGTATGAGGAAAAAGCATGAGGGACTTTTGGGGGTGGCCATTTTTATTTAACTCAGGTATTGAAATTTGCAGAACTATTTTCCTGAATCATACTGTTGAAATAGTATAATCAAGAGGGTGGAAAGTGAGGAAGCCACTGGACTACTCTGTTTCTGCTGAGACCATCACAGATATTTGCTCTGAGACCACACTGCTTCCTTCTCCATCTACAGTCAAAGTAGATGTCTCATGCCTTGCCTTTTGATACCCACAAAACTAGGAACTGTACCCTGGGACCTCTATTATCACTGCTACAGAGGTGACATTTTCTGAGCCCATGCTCACTAACAGAAACCAGAAACCACAGAAGAAGCACAGACTACATCTCACTTCTCCTTCCAAGTCTCATGGGTGTTTATTATCTGCTCAGCAGAGGTGAAGTTATTAGTGGAATCCAGGCCATCGAGGCAGGAATTCAGGAAACGTAGACTTGGTTTCCAACCTCTGTCAAACCTTATTTGCCGTAACTGAGACTGGAATGGAGTCACGTGCACCACAAGATGTAAAACTGAAGGTGGGGATGCCAGTTAGGAGGCTGTTGTAGTAGTCCACCTGAGAGATGATGGTGGCATGGATCAGAGTGACAAAAGCAAAGGTGTTAGGAAGTGGTTGGATTTATAGTTTAGTCAGAAAACAGGACTCGCCCGTACATTATGGCAGGGTTGAGGGAAAGCTATTAAAGTGTGAAGATTAATACTCTCACTGCTGCCCCAGACAGCCAGTTTCCTTTGCAAACCCTCAAGAATTTAAATTCTGTGATGACAATAAAACACCAAGTCCAGTCATTTGAAATTGTAAAGTAAGGTGATAAGGTGGTTCCGTGTAACTTAAGGGCTTGACACCTGTACTGGGTAAGCCAGAAACTGTGCTTCAGGTCTTCCGAAGAAAAACTATGATGAACAGTTAGTTGTTTCATACATTGCTGCTGCTAAATCAAGAGGGTAAAGGAGTAGATTTAAAATGAATTTGTTGAGATTCATTGAGCTTGGCAATTTGTATAGAGTAAGCCCCTAGATATGAATGAGTTCTGTTCTGAGAGCACGTTCATAAGTCCAATTTATTAAAGTCCAACAAAGTTAGCCTAGGTACCCAAGTAACACAACTGGCTATATAGTATTTACTATAATAGGTTTATAATACTTTTCACATGAATAATACATAAAAAACCAAACACAGAAAATAAAGAAAACATTTTTAATCTTATAGTACCTTGAGAAGTACAGTAGTACAGTTCAACACAGGGTATACAGGGGCTGGCATGGAGTGAACAGGCAGGAAGAGTTACTGAGTGGAGGAGGAAGAGGAGGTGTGAGATGGTAGAGCTGGAGGATCCTCAGCCATAGGAGATGGAGGGCAAGCTGCAATTTCACTCATGCCAGACATCGATGGAACACACATTGGCATCTTTGAAAGTTAGCAACTTGAAGGTTCGTATGTAGGGGATTTACTTGGGGTTCTAAACTCTTCCTGGGGCCTGTGTAGGAAAGGGCCTTTTCTCATCTCCTGGATTCCAGGAGCTTCTGACTGAGGCAGACACATGTGGGAATACTGTAGGCACTAAATCCCCCTGGACTGCATTTTCTAACCCTTCTGTACACGTGCCCCTCTGGGAACTATGGGTAAGGCCAGTTTGCCCCCATGACCTATGTTTTCTCTTCTAGTTTGCTTCAGTGATCCGTATTTTTCCTTCTCATGTGTCTGATTAGTTAGTAGTTTGTCGCTCAGTCGTGTCCGACTCTTTGCGACCCCATGGACTGGAGCCTACCAGGATCCTCCCTCCATGGGATTCTCCAGGCAAGAGTACTGGAGCGGGTTGCCATTTCCTTCTCCAGGGGTTCTTCCCAACCCAGGGATCGAACCCGGGTCTCCCGCATTGCAGGCAGACGCTTTAACCTCTGTGCTACCAGAAGGAAGAATGTGTCTGATTAACTGGCCAGAAACAAATGGCCACCTAAATCCAGAAGAAGATCTTCCATTTTCTGAGCACTGATTGTATGTTTGGCAATAATAACTTAGGTGCTTTCTGTGAAATAACTCATTATATCCTACAAGAAAGTTCTTTTATTATCTTATTTTAGAGATGAGGAAACTGAGGCACAGTGAAGCTATGTAACTTGCTTAAGATTCCACTGCTAGTGAGCGTCACAGGTGAAATTCAAACCCAGCCAGTCTGGCTTCAGAGTCTAAGCTCTGATTTCTACTACATCACCTCCCCCTCCTGGCTGGAAAATGGGAAGTATAATAGCTACATTAAAGAGCTGAAGTGAGAATGAAATGATTATTATTAGTTCTGTGGAGGAGGATGGCCGTTTTCTGATCAGTAGGCTGGGACAGAGAGTATATTTTGTAAATTAAGATCCACACATAATCCTCAAACCAAAATAAGCATTTTTATTTAATTTTAGTAAACTTAAAGTGAAATTTTCCTTAAGCAAGGTGCCATATTAGTACACTTCAGTGGGAAAAAAAGCTCTCTGAATATGTTTGCATCAAATGGAACACAAGTAGGGTCACTCTGACTTCATTTCCATAGCTGACTCCTAAATAGGATGCACAGGTCCACAGGGAAACTTGTCCGGACCTAACAGTGCCTGGAATTGGTTTATGCACTTGAATACATTTGCACCCTGACCCTGTTCCAAATGCTTTTCACATGAATACTTTTTTGTCTTACTTCAGTCACGTCAGTATTGACAAACAGCCTTGGTGGTGGTTTATCTACTAAAGCATGTTGACCCATTTTGTTCCACCTCAACCCAGTATACTTCATGTGGAAGACACAAAGACTAGGGGAATCATTCACTGTAATGGGCAGTGTTCTCACAAACAACATCAGGAGCATGGATGCTGACTGAAGAGTTGAGGTGGGTTCTTATCTTGTTTTGTAGAAACTGATGCTGCCCCAGTAAATGCTATATTCAGCTCTGGTTTCCGTGCTAGCTCAGTCTATAGTCAAGAGATTTTAAGTGGATGTAATACGTCTACATCCTGAAGAGTGAACTAGAGAATGGCTCATTTCTTTAAAATTCCATAATACCTCAAAACAAACCAGTGGCTCAAGTTAGTCGGGTTCACAAGCTAAGAAATAAATAGTTCAAACAACATTCTCTCTTGGGTTTGAAATTTCTAAAGAAGAGAAAGGTGCGCCAAGGAAGCTGGAGTGGCTTCTTGCTGATTGAGAACACCTAGGCAACATTTAATGGAATTGATCAACTGGAACCTGATTTTTTTTTTTCCGCTCAGACTTCTACAATGCCAATTACCTAAAATGACTTCTCTAATTTATCTTCTCAGATGTGAGGTGTTAAAACTGCTTTTAGTATAACTTACACAAACCCTGATTGTGTTTATTTGTTAAATGTTACAGGAGAGTAGGGATTCAGAGACTCAATCTGAATGTGGAATTGTTAAGTACAGGAAAAATTATGCGGTGCATGGCAAAACTGGTTTGCTTTTATTTTATTTGGGGGAATAATTTTATTTATTTTTGGCTCTGCTGGGCCATCGTTGCTGCATGGGCTTTTCTCCAGCTGTGGCGAGCAGGGGCTACCCTATAGTTGAGGGGTGCGGGCTTCTCACTGGGGTGGCTTCTCTTGTTGCAGAGCATGGGCTCTAGGGTGCGCAGGCTTCAGCAGTTGCATCACGTGGGCTCAATAGCTGCGACTCCTGGGCTCTTGGGCACAGGCTCAGTAGTGGTGGCACACAGGCTTAGCTGCTCTGTGACATGTGGGATCTTCCCGGATCAGGGATAGAACCCACGTCTCTTGTACTGGCAGGCAAATTCTTTACCACTGAGCCACCAGGAAAGCCCCAAGAATGTTTTTTTTTAATGAGAAGAAATACAGGAGGGTGCAGTTACTGATGCGAGAAAGTGGACTTGCAGGCTTTCATGGGAAATAAGATACACACACACATAAAGACACACACACAAAGACTCTAATAAAAAGTACTGTGTGATCAGGACATAAAGAGAACCACATAGCACATGCAGGTAATGACCTCATGGTTTGCTCTGAGGAGAAGTATACACGGTATTGACTTTTTTTTTTTAATACTTTATTCTACATTACAGTACTGTATTTATTTTGCCATACATTGACGTGAATCCGCCACGGGTGTACACGATCTCCCAATGCCGAAGCCCCCTCCCACCTCCCACCCCATATCATCTCCCTGGATCATCCCCGTACACCAGCCCCAAGCATCCTGTATCCTGTATTGAACATAGACTGGCGCTTCATTTCTTACACGATAGTATACATGTTTCAATGCCATTCTCCCAAATCATCCCACCCTCTCCCTCTCCCTCAGAGTCCAAAAGTCCGTTCTATACCTCTGTGTCTCTTTTGTTGTCTCACATAGAGGGTCATCATTACTATCTTTCTAAATTCCATATATATGTGTCAGTATACTGTATTGGTGTTTTTTCTTTCTGGCTTACTTCACTCTGTATAATCGGCTCCATTTTCATCCATCTCATTAGAACTGAGTCAAATTCATTCTTTTTAAGGGCTGAGTAATACTCCATTGTGTATACGTACCACGGCTTTCTTATGCATTCATCTGCTGATGGACATCTAGGTTGTTTCCATGTCCTGGCTATTATAAACAGTGCTGCAATGAACATTGGGGTACATGTGTCTCTTTCAGTTCTGGTTTCCTCGGTGTGTATGCCCAGCAGGGGGATTGCTGGGTCATAAGGCAGTTCTATTTGCAATTTTTAAAGGAATCTCCACACTGTTTTCCATAGTGGCTGTACTAGTTTGCATTCCCACCAGCAGTGTAAGAGGGTTCCCTTTTCTCCGCTTGACTTTTTAAAAGGATGGGATATTGGAAAAGGAAGGAAAACTGAGTATTTGCAAGAGAGCCTTGCTCAGGGAAAGGCCAGTGACATTTTATTTTTTGCAATTTCTAAAATCACAGTGTATTTATTTATTTTAATTAATTATTTTGGAGAAGGAAATGGCAACCCACTCCAGTATCCTTGCCTGGAGAATCCCATGGACAGAGGAGCATGGTAGGCTACAGTCCACAGGGTCGCAAAGAGTCGGACACGACTGAGCGACTTTACTTTAGAATATTGTATTGGTTTTGCCATACATTGACATGAATCTGCCATAGGAGTACATGTGTTCCCCATCCTGAACCTCCCTCCCCATCCCACCCTTCTGGGTCATCCCAGTGCACCAGCCCCGAGCACCCTGTATCATGCATCGAACCTGGATTGGAGATTAGTTTCACATGTGATAATTTACACATTTCAATGCCATTCTCCCATATCATCCCGCTCTCGCCCTCTCCCACAGAGTCCAAAAGACTGTTCTATATATCTGTGTCTCTTTTGCTGTCTCGCATATAGGTTTATCATTACCATCTTTCTAGATTCCATTTATATGCATTAGTATACTGTATTGGTGTTTTTCATTCTGACTTACTTCACTCTGTATAATAGGCTCCACTTTCATCCACCTCATTAGAACTGATTTAAATGCATTCTTTTTAATGGGTGAGTAGTGTTCCATTGTGTATATGTACCACAGCTTTATTTTCCATTCGTCTGCTCATGGACATCTAGGTTGCTTCTATGTCCTGCCTATTATAAACAGTGCTGTGATGAACATCAGGGTACATGTGTCTCTTTCAATTCTGGTTTCCTCAGTGTGTTTGCCCAGCAGTGGGATTGCTGGGTCATACGGCACTTCTATTTCCATTTCTTTAAGGAATCTCCACACTGTTCTCCATAGTGGCTGTACTAGTTTGCATTCCCACCAACAGTGTAAGAGGATTCCCTTTTCTCCACACCCTCTTCAACATTTATTGCTTGTAGACTTTTGGATCACAGCCATTCTGACTGTTGTGAAATGGTACCTCATTGTGGTTTTGATTTGCATTTCTCTGATGATGAGTGATGTTGAGCATCTTTTCATGTGTTTGTTAGCCATCTATATGTCTTCTTTGGAGTAATGTCGATTTAGTTCTTTGGCCCACTTTTTGAGTGGGTCGTTTATTTTTCTGAATTGAGCTGCAGGAGTTGCCTGTATATTTTTGAGATGAATTCTTTGTCCATTGCTTCATGTGCTACTATTTTCTCCCATTCTGAAGGCTGTCTTTTCACCTTGCTTATAGTTTCCTTTGTTGTGCAGAAGCTTTTAATTTTAATTAAGTCCCATTTTTATTTTTGCTTTTATTTCCAATATTCTGGGAGGTGGGTCATAGAGCATCCTGCTGTGGTTTATGTCAGAGAGTGGTTTGGTTTTCATTTTTCAATGTGTTAATGTGGTGTATTACATCGATTGATTCCTGGATTAGAATCTGCATTTGGAACAGGTTGAAAATGTATTACAATCTGGATTCCTTTTATTTCTTCTTCTGCTCTGATTACTGTGGCCAAAACTTCCAAAACTACGTTGAATAGTAATGGTGAAAGTGGGCACCCTTGTCTTGTTCCTGACTTTAGGGGAAAATGCTGTCAGTTTTTCACCACTGAGGATAATGTTTGCTGTGGGTTTGTCATATATAGCTTTTATTATATTGAGGTATGTTCCTTCTATTCCTGCTTTCTGGAGAGTTTTTCTCATAAATGGATGTTGGATTTTGTCAAAGGCTTTCTCTGAATCTATTGAGATAATCATATGGCTTTTTATTTTTCAGTTTGTTAATGTGGTGTATTACATTGATTGGCTTGCGGATATTGAAGAATCTTTGCATCCCTGGGATAAAGCCCACTTGGTCATGGTGTATGATCTTTATAATGTGTTGTTGGATTCTGATTGCTAGAATTTTGTTGGGGATTTTTGCATCTATGTTCATCAGTGATATTGGCCTGTAGTTTTCTTTTTCTGTGGCATCTTTGTCAGGTTTTGGTATTAGGGTGATGGTGGCCTCATAGAATGAGTTTGGAAGTTTACCTTCCTCTGCAATTTTCTGGAAGAGTTTGAGTAGGATAGGTGTTAGCTCTTCTCTAAATTTTTGGTAGAATTCAGCTGTGAAGCCATCTGGACCTGGACTTTTGTTTGCTGGAAGATTTCTGATTGCAGTTTCAATTTCCGTTTTATGTGACTAAGACTAAGGAATGTAGAGGAAAAAAAATTGTCCTTTTCTCCTCCTTGAGAATTCCAGACCCCTCTCTCCTTGGGGACCCTGGACTTCTTATCAACCTACCTAGGAACTGACTCTCTCATCAGCTGCTGCTGCTAAGTCGCTTCAGTCGTGTCTGACTCTGTGCAACCCCATAGAGGGCAGCCCACCAGGCTCCCCATCCCTGGGATTCTCCAGGCAAGAACACTAGAGTGGGTTGCCATTTCCTTCTCCAATGCATGCAAGTGAAAAGTGAAAGTGAAGTCACTCAGTCGTGTTCGACCCTCAGCGACCCCATGGACTGCAGCCTTCCAGGCTCCTCCGTCCATGGGATTTTCCCAGGCAAGAGTACTGGAGTCGGGTGCCATTGCCTTCTCCACTCAGCAACCCCATGCAAACTAGTATGCTTACACATTATCCCATCCACATAAACAAACATCCATGTACAAATTAAAAACTTAGTCATACACATGAATAGGTATAAATATGTATAAAGTGCTCGAATATACTAATAGTAACACACTTAACCGTGAATGTAGCTCACTCATCAATTTTAGACATGCACACACATTTATTCACTGACATGGTCATTCTCTTAGGTTACTCACTAATGGATACATATATACTCACATATGCACGTTCATTCTCTCATTCAAACAAATATGCTCCAACCACCATTTACAAACATGAAATGCTCATACATTTACACACCCAAATATGCTCATATAATCACATACTCATTCACTCATAATATATCAACACTCATATATATATATATATATATATATATACATATATACACTCATGTGTGTTCTTTAATTTATGCTCACACACATTCACATACTCACTTAGAAACAAACATGGTTTAAAATTCACTTAAACACACTCATTTCCACATACCCTGTCCCAGATGCATATCAACATACTGCGTATATAATTTGATTACCATTCACTCATACATATATGCGGAGAAGGCAATGGCACCCCACTGCAGTACTTTTGCCGGGATAATCCCATGGGCAGAGGAGCCTGGTGGGCTGCAGTCCACGGGGTCGCTAGAGTCGGGCACGACTGAGCGACTTCACTTTCACTTTTCACTTGCATGCATTGGAGAAGGAAATGGCAACCCACTCCAGTGTTCTTGCCTGGAGAATCCCAGGGACAGGGGAGCCTGGTGGGCTGCCGTCTCTGGGGTCGCACAGAGTCGGACACGACTGAAGCGACTTAGCAGCATACATATATGTGAATTCAAACATACAAGTAACCTATGAATTTACTCAAACACAAAATTGATAATATACATGCACATGCAGTGTCACTAATGATAACATTCTCACAGTTCACTCACTCAAAAGGGCATATGACAGATTAATTTATAGGCACATACGTAGTCTCACATATTCTCTCTTTTACACAGACATGCTTGAAAATTCACTCACAGGAGCATGATAATGCATTCGTTCACTCACATGAACACACTCACAAAATCACTGACACACTAGACAGTCATTTGTACTTACATGTACAGACTCACACTTTAACTTCAAAAAATAATGTGATCATAAATGGAGCATGTTCATGTGTTGACTTGTACATGAACCTGCTCATACTCACAAATGCTTATACAATCACTATATAAATGCACTCACACATGAACATGCTTATAAGATGAACCCCACTCACTCACTGAATGCTTACAAATTTACTAACACACATGGACACATTTACATCCACATGTTCACATGTTCAATCCCACACTTACTCACACATTAATTTGCTTATATAAACATACCCACAGATTCTTTCACACACACAGAACACACTCATACATGCTCGTGTTCACTCACTGATACTTTCTCTCATTAATGTATATAAACACACATACAAACACAGACATATATTCAGTCACACATATGTGAATCCCCATCTCAACATGATTATACACTCTAGTGCTAACACATTGAATCACACACATGTGTTTACAAACTCATTCACATATATACTCTTACATATAATAGTTTATACAAATCACATGTCCAGTCTTAATTCTATATTTACATACTTGTGCACAAACATCTGTGTGTTCTCTCACACACACAGACTTGCTGTCACTAATGCATATGCTTACAAATTACCTAAAACAATTCATGCTTATATGCAGACACAAAACATTCACTAACAGATACATCCTAAATTCTTACACAGAAGTAGACACATGGATGCTACCACAAATGCACACATTCATTCACATGGATATGTTCACAAATTTATTCACATGTAAGACACACTCAGTGTCTCACATGAACACACACATCCTTACAAATTCACTTCTGAACACACTAACCCATGATTTTACATTTTCTTTCAACACACTCACACATGTGGTCACACTCACACATTTCCACACATGAATATGCTGGTACTTCCACAGAGAGGGACTGATATACTCACATTCACTCACACATAAATGAGCTCACACATAGACATACTTGCATATTCATTGAATCAAATGTGCTCACACATATAGTTACCATTTACCCAGATGTCAAGCTCACACATTAACATGAATGATCATAGACAATGTACATGTATATTAACTCAGTCACATATAAAACCATGCTCACATGCTGTCAAACACAGTGACCCACACTTAGTCACCTGCACACAGATATGCTTACATACATTCAGATCAACACATCTCACATACATGAACACTCTGAAAATATCAATCATACATTCACCCCCACTTGCACATGAATGTACACCTACAGACAATCACTCCCACGTGAACACACTCATGCATTCAGTCACACATAAGAGCACATTCTTACATTCATTCACACAAATAAATATGCTCAAGTTAACATGCTTAGATGTGCAAACACACACTCATTCAGTTACCCCTAGGTACACTCATATCCACACCTAGATACGCTCACATCCAATCAGGGTGCTCACACAGTCATGTAAGCTAAGACGCTGACATTAAATGACATGAACATGCTCACATGAAACTGCTCCTGTATTCCTTCACACGAAAGTGTCCGTGTGTTAATCCATACATGACTGCCATCACACACGTGGCCACACACACACATGACCACACATTTCAGTATAGTCACACAAATACTTACATGTTCATTCAGACATAAGCCATATTCAAACATGTGCCCAATGAATGTATTTATATTTTAATATGTTCAAACACACAAAAACCTCTCAAGTTTATTTACACAAAGGAAAATTTGACATAAGTGTACATAATCATATTCAGTCACACATATAAACTCACTTAGATACTCATGAACAGATGAAGACTTAAATACATAAACAAACAGAAATAAACATATTGACATATTCACTCACATGAACTTGCTCACAAATGAATTCATGTGCACAGGCACACCCACATACACTTACAACTTCACTTAAAATTGTACATCATGCTCATGTATATAAGCTTGCTTATACATTCAGTTGCACTAACGAAAAATGCATTCATACCTTCACGCACAGCAACTTACTCATGCCTTAATTTGCACACATGAACATGCTCACATATATACAAATACACACTCACATATAAATGAACTCACATATAAATGAACACACAAATTCATGTTTTCACAAATACAAGCTTTAACATTTGCACATTCACATGCTCAAAACACAAATGTCTTCACAGTATCACTTCCACACAGGGAACACACATTTAGTCATATGCAGGTGTCATCACATTCACTCACAGAAAGAACACATATATTACCATGCCCCTACATACAAGCATGCTTATATACTCATTAACACACACATGTTGCTATATTCACTTAACTTTGCATTTTCATATGCACACATGTGTGTGAATACTCATGCATTTACTGACAAACTTGTTTGCACATTAGCTCAAGAAAAAGTAGAAAAACAGAAATATAAAGCATACACTCACTCATAGTCATGAGCATACATGATATGCTTACATTTTCATTCAAACGTAGAAACATGACCAGATGTATATACTCACACAGGAATTTGCACGCAGAGATGAACAAGTGCACATATACATACAGTGAACCTGATCACAAACTCACAAGTACACTCATAAGAGTCATGTACATGCATATGATCAACATTCACACATACACTCATGCAATGACTCAAAAGCAGATGTACACATTAAGAATCTGACACAAATGAACATGGTTTCACATTCACTTAGAGGTGAACATGCTACCAGCATGAACATGCTTACAAATTTACTTATACGTAGGAACACAAAAACACATTAACACACTGACATATGAACAGGCTCAATTCACTCTTACACAAAGAGATGCCCACATACCTCCACAGGTTACACATTCACTCAAACGAACATGCTCACAGATTTATTTCTATTCATAGACACTCTGTGGTTCCAGGTGTTACAGTGGTAAAGGACCTACCTGCCAGTGAAGAAGATGCAAGAGACACTGATTCGATCCCCTGGGTCAGGAAGATTCCCTGGAGAAGGAGATGGGAACCCACTCCAGTACTCTTACCTGGAAAATTCCATGGATCAGAGGAGCCTGGTAGGCTACATGGAGTCACAAATAGTCAGACGGGGCTGAGGAATGAGCACACACACACAGACACACTGACACATGGACACGTTCAAATACAGATAGACTCTAGTTAACGTGGTTATACATTCACTCACATACTCGAATATACCTCACATACACTGTGTCACTCACACATTTACTTACATGCACGAGCATACGTATCCTAAAGTTGTTCCACAGTCATGTGTACAGACATTGTCACACATACAAGTATGGTTACAAATTCCTCCATACACATAGACACCCTGACATCTAATCAATTGCGCATAGACATGCTCACAGATACTTTGTGGTCAGAGTCACTCGAATCAACAGCATATTCTTCATATTTACACATTCACAGATTCACTAAGATACAAGAAACGTGCATATACATGCACAACAGACGTAAATTCTCTAATATTGGAGCATATTCACAGACTGAAAACATGTTCACCAATTTATTCATATGTATAGACACATTTGGTCTTCCCTCATGGTTCAAATGGTAAAGAATGTGCCTGCAATGCAGGAGACCTAGGTTCAATCCCTGGCTTGAGAATATCCCCTGGACAAGGGAATGCCTACCCACTCCAGTATTCTAACCTGGAGAATTCCATGGACAGTGGAGCCTTGTGGGCCACAGTCCATGGGGTCAGAAAGAGTCAGATGCCTCTGAGCAACTAACACATTCACTTGCGTAACGTGCTCCCTCATTTACTCTCATAGACACACTCATGTAGCCATACACATTCCCTTATACAAAATGCTCACATGTCCACTAAGACATCAACATGCTTACAAATTCATTCACAGACAGACACATATATGTGCGCAACAATACACTCAGATGCCCTTATATGTGCATATTAATATGTTCAGAAAGAGGAACGTTTTCATGTATTTATGTGAATACAAATTTTCCCACAGGCGTCACAAAGCTTATACCTACACACACAGATGACTCACATAAAAGCACACATACTCATATCATTTTCACAAAAATACTCACACATTAACAAGTTTACACAAATCAACAGTTACAGACTTGTTCATGAAAATGTCCTTACACATACATTGCCTCAAACTAGCTCACACATTCACTTACACACATTCAAATATGATCCCAGTCATATACAGTTCCCCATGGAGAAGATACATACGGCATCATACTTACATTCTCACGGGTGAATATGCTCACACTTACTATGAAGTTCCCACAGTTTCACATGTAGAGGTATTCAAGTGTACTCATATGCATACACTTGGACATTAACTCACAGAAATATACTCCACTTTCACATGATCAAAAACAGACATTCATCTCACATACACGAATATGGTGATATTCATGCCCATGGTCACATATTCACTCATCCATATGAAAAGTTCCATTTACTTCAACACACAAACTCATATTTAAATAGGCTCCCATGTTCATCCTCAAACATGTGGTTATAGACATGCACAAGGTCACATTGACTGGCACAAACATGCTCTCACACTTGTTCACTCATAATAACTGCTCACACATTCACTTGAATGTGATGACAACTTCAATCAGTTATACTTACATCCATACACTCACAGTCACTCACATACACATTAACATGCTCAGAAGTAGGGAATGTGCTCATACTCACCAAGACACTCACATTCACTCAAATCACACAAAATTCATTCAAGTATTCTAATGAAGTTGCGTTTTGAGTGATGCAAAGGTTAGGGGTTCTGACCATCCATGTGAATCTGAATATATTTAACATGTAATCTACCATCACAACATGTTTCTGTGAATCCAGGGTTTTGCATGCATGGATTCAACTAATCATATATTGTGTAGTACTGTAGTATTTGCTATTGAAGAAATCCGCATATAAGTGGACCTGCACTGTTCAAACCCTATTGTTTAAGAGTCAGATGTACTTTTAAAGTATCATACAGGGAATTCTTTGGTAGTCCAGTGGTTATACTCAGCAGTATCACTGCTGTAGCCCCCTGTTCATTCCTGGTTGGGGAACCAAGATCCTGCAACCTGCACAACATATGTGTGAAAGTTGCTCAGTTGAGTCTAATTCTTTGCGAGCCCATGAACTGTAGCCCTTCAGGCTCCTCTGTCCACTGGATTTTCCAGGCAGGAATACTGGAGTGGGTTGCCATTTCCTTCTCCAGGGGATCTTCCTGACCCAGGGATCAAATCCAAGTCCTGCACATTGAAGGCAGACTTTTTAACACTGGAGCCACCAGGGAAGCCCAATCCCCGCCCCCCCCCCACCGCCCCCAAATATCAGCCAAGTGAACAGGCTTAAATTTTTACACTCACACACAACAAACATGGTAATATCCATGGATATGTCAGTTGTTCACTCATGCAGGCACAAACATTTCCTTAATCACACAAATATATTCCTATGAACACACTCATACTTGAAGAGGCTCACCCATTCATTTTCCCACACAGACACTGCTATATAAAGGAACCGAAGATGGCCTCATTTTACTTCTTTACAGGGCTGTAACCCAGTAGCTGAAAAGCCAGTGAGCACCAAACTCAGTTTTTACATACCAGTTGGTTTAAACATTGGGTAGGGTCAAAGGATTCGTTCGAATTTTCCATACCATCTTGCAGAAAAATCTGAACAAAGTTTTTGGCCAGTCCAGTGTATTCCAAAAGCAGATTTTAATCCATTTAGAGTACTTCACGGTGGTTCAGTGGTAAAGAATCCGCCTGCCAGTGCAGGAGATGCAAGAGACTCAGGTTTGATCGCTGAGTTGGAAAGATCCCCAGAGAGGGAAATGAGGAAGCCACTTCAGTAGTCTGCCTGGGAAATCCCATGGACAGAGAAGCTGGGCAGACTACAGTCCATGGGGTTGCAAAAGAGAGTGACACAACTTAGCGACTAAAGGAGAACAACAATGAAAATGTGAGGCTTTTTTCTCTACGTGTTGGGGCCAGAGCACTGGAGCATTAAGAGTGTGCTGCTCTCCAGGGGGCTAATTGTACCCTCAAGGTCTGAGGCACTGAACTGTGCCTTCTTTTTCCCTTCTATGATATCAGCCAAGAACCCTCACTTTACCTTTGCCTCCCTTAGCTAAGGGAGGGGAGGCAGTCTGGGAGCCCAGTTTTCCATCCTGATGAGGCTCCAGAGCCCTATCATAAAAGCATTGGCTGACCCTCTTCCACCACTTGCAGAGGAGAGGCACTCTGGTTTACCTCAAAGGTAGCCCAGATCTTTCACGATTACCTTGGCAGTAAATTTACTCGTTTCAACCCACAAAGCAAGCTCTTGGGCATAAGTTATTTAAAGGAAAAGTAGATTTTGCGTGCTTTACAGAGGGTAGGTGCAGGATGAGGTGCCCCACACCCGCCAACCCCTCTCCCAGTTCTCCAGCTGCCACAGACCTGGAGCTGGGGCTGAGCCAGGAATGACAGCAGAGGCTGGAATGAGCAGAGAGTTTGGCAGTACCCAAACCATAATAAGGCAGGAGCGTGCATCTTTTTGATTGGTTCCTGGCATTTTGTGGGATTTGCTTACCTCATGATTCCGTCAGTGTAGGCGGGGCCAGTTGTGCACAGGGTTTATGATTCTTAGCTGGCTGCTGGAAGTGCATCCTACCTACCGCTCTTAGAATCCAGGGATTCCTTTGCAGCATGCTTTGTGGAGTATTCTACTCTCCGCACCCAGGCTCAGGGACCCTGATTGATTCCCACCTTCCCCACTCCCCCTTGCCAAGATGGTCTCAGCTTAGTGCCATATCTTTGCAGAAGAACAAGCTTCCCGCCCCCACCTCGTGGTTAGCCCGCTCACCCCCTCCTGTCTTCTTCCAGGTCTGTGCAGTCTCCAGTGTTCTCCAACTCGGGGCAATGGAGTCCAGATGAGCAGCAAGTCCCTGTGCATCTACAGCTCACCAGGATCCAGCTCCTGAAGGTGATGACCACAGTTCCACTTGAAAATTCCACTTTGACATCTAATCTCTCCTCTGATGTTCCTGACTTTGTTCTGCACTTCTTTAATTGGTAAGCAGGGAGTGAGAGAGTCAATTCCTAGGCAGATTGATAAGTCCGGGGTCCCCAAGGAGAGAGGGGTCTGGAATTCTCAAGGAGGAGGAAAGGACAAACATATTTTTTCTCTACATTCCTTAGTCTGTAAGTTTTTTTCTTTAAGCCCAGAACTGATGATTACAGAACAAACAACTAAGTTTAAACTCTGTACTAAGGTTATATAACAATAATGTATCCTGTTTGAGGACAGTTTGTCCTTCCGGGAAAACCTTCTGACTAATCCTGATATCTTAAAATGTATATAATGGGAATGGGTCTGGTAGGATCTTTCTGTTATTAAGTTCTAATCCTGTTATCCTAAAATGTAAATTGTGGGAGTGGGTCTGGTACATTCTTTTGAATTATTATTTTAACTTATTAAAAGTATATAATTCCCTTGCTAAAGACTAGTTAAGGGAGGTATTCTCCTCCCACTTCTGATGTCTCTATCAGAAGCTTTCTGTCTCTCTTTTCTTACTTTAATAAAACTCTGCAACTCAAAAACTCTTGAGGAATCCAAGCCTGGTCCCTGGTCCCGAAGCTGAATCTTTGTCTTCGGAGATCACGAATCCGACATCGTTCACCGTAAGCTATCAGGAGTTGCCAGGCTGCCAGGGGCTTGGGGGCCGTGGGTGAGTAGACAAACTTCTAGAAGGAGACGGCTGGGGAAGATGTCAGCCTGGGCTTTTAAACCTTGCCCATGCACCCTGCCTGGTTGCCAGTCCTAGAGAAAGTGGTGGTAGGGATGGGGATGTCCACTTGAGATGGAGCCCCTTGTTTCATTGCCTGTGTTACTGTGCTAGCTAACAGTGACCACATCACAGGGTTGGGAGAACTATTGCCAATGGGTCCATGTATCTACGTCCAGGGACTAAGTTCTCCTCTTCCTCAGTCTTGTGTAATGTTTCCTGTGTGTGTACTTATGCACACGCCGGTGGGCACCTGTTACAGGGAGTGGCCAGTGTCGGGGTGAGGATGAATATTAATGTGTTTTGCTGAGTTGATATCTGGTATAATTGAGAGGACCTTAGATGGCCTAATCCCAAGTTTCTTTCTTCGCTCTGCTCCACCAGACAGCGTCCTCTTGAGACTCTCCTTATTGAGTGCCTCCAGATGCACTCCTGCATATTCTTCCTGAACAGTGTTTCCTTGTCAGCCAGCAGAATGATTCAGAGAACCCAATCACATCTGGCTCAGGAATCCAGGGGCTACCTCACCCACTTCCTACTGCAAAACCCTCTTCCCACAGACCCTTCTGATTCATCCTGTTCCAGAATGCAACCCCCCACATGTCCTACACTGTCCTGTAATGCCCACCTTTCCTGGCCTACCCAAGAGGTGAGTCACTGGGTCTCTGGAACCTTTCCCCATAACCACCAGAAGGTCTGGACCATTCGTGATTAAATGGAGATAAAATTCAAAGGTGTAAGTTTGTACTGTTGACATCTAAAATATCGTAAGTGATTTTTGTACAGACAGAAAAGACCAAAAATAAAATAAAATGATTTCAATGCAACTAAGTGGCGGCACCACACCAGAATATGGCTTCAGTAGACCCTCTCCAGCTGGGGGACCCAGCAGTCTTCTGCTGTGCCACTCTCTTGCCTATGTCTCATTTGAAGTAAAAGTCCTGATCATTCTAGGTATAGTGGGGAAAGGATCACTGCACTTCTGTGACACAGTGATGAAATCAATTCAAACCCAGTTTAAGCCAGAGTGCTTAAAACTTGTTACACAACCGTTGTCCTAAGGGAGGCCGCTATCCCTAATGAACCTGAGTTGAGGCTCTCTGAAGGAAGAAATGCATAAATATGAGTAATGTAGAGAGGATCCCTTCTCCATCACACACACAAAGTATATCCAGTGACAAGCAAAGGGGATGAGACAGAAAGAAATCAGAAAACTTGAATACAGAAGGAGGAAAGAATTTAAACTGATACAAAGGCCCACAGTTTAGTCCAGTTGGAAATCTAGAATTTGCTAAAAGAATTTCTACCCAGGTAACGTCTTTGTCCTTGGCAGACAGGTGTCAATTACTGTGTCCTCACATGGCCTTTTCTTTTTTTTAGGGTTGGTAGTGAGCGAGAGCTCCGTGGTATCTCCTCCTCTTATAAGGATGCCCTCCTGTTGGATTACACCTCCATGCTTCTGATGTCATTTAATCTTCCTCCCCCCTAAAGTCACGTCAGTCGTGTCTGACTCTTCGCGACCCCATCGACTGTAGCCTACCAGGCTCCTCCATCCATGGGATTTCCCAGGCAAGAGTACTGGAGTGGGTTGCCATTGCCTTCTCCATTTAATCTTAATTAGCCATTAAAGGCTATATCTCCAAATAAGTCACATTGAGAGTTAGAGTTTCAGCATCCCCATTTTGAGAGAATAGGATTCACTGGCTCAGGGTCTCTGAGTACCTTTACTTTGAGGATGGCCCAATACATGGCTGATGTTTGCCACTCTATAATCATTTGTAGTACAGGGCCAAGAAGTGTAGTTTTCTGCACTAGTGCCCTATGGGCAACTTACAGGTGTCATGGGTGGTCCAGAGATGCTGGGAGGTGCATAACAGAGATTACTAGGCCCTCAACAATGAAGACATCTCTGGAGACACTAATGGAAGTGTCCACTGATTTAGAACTGGACAGATTCTGGAGTCTTTTGTTGTAAGATTTGTTAATATAAATCAGTGTAGTAAATTCTGGTTTTCTAATTGGATTGAATTGTAACTTTATAGACAGTAATAGAAAACAAGTTTATGTATTGATTGAGGAAACTATTGTGACCAGAGGCTCATAGGAACCTAACCCATTATTTCCCCTGGGATTAGTGTTTTACTAGTCACCAATTCCTTACTTGTATTGACTTTAAGAATATGTAGAATATAGAGTGAAAAGACACGAACACATTGTAGGGGCTGATACCCCTTGGTCATCGTTTGAGAGCGCTATAGGATCACAGTGCTGCTCATAGAAACTCTTCCTGTTTCTATGCCCTTGGAAAAAACATCCTTTTAGGGTCAGATATCTTGGGTGAGCAGGTCAGAAAGCTTTGGAAAGGCCGACTCTCTGCAGGGCTTAGGCTGGGTATACTTGTGTTTACTCACTGACGACATCTCCAGTCTCAAAGCACATGATTAACAAGAGAAATGCTTGCTTGCTTGCTCCCAGAATGAATGTCTTTGAGAAGACACCATTGAGGCCTAAGAATCTGAAATGATTTTGCTGGGAAGGGCCAGAAAGTTCTTTCTCGGTGTCCAGCCATCTCCTGGCCCTAAAAACAGGTATACAAGAGCAAGGTTGATATGGATGTTACAACAAAATGTTAGTCCCAGCTCAGATAATGTGACTGTGCTGGAGAATGTAAATTGGTTACCTCAGCTCAGGAGGACACGGAGGGTGGAAGATTACTTTTCCCATGGCAATCAGCTGCCCCTGGATGAATCCTGACCAAGATGGAATGCTGTGTCCATGCTGATTCCAAGATGAGGCTCTTTAGGAGACGGACTTAGTGCTTTTTTTCTATGGACTGCCCCCTGCATGCTTCCTCTCTTCTCCACTTGCCTGAATGCCCCCTGCTCCCTGTAGCCCAGCCCTCATTCTGCCTGTTGACATGGACCCAGTCCTTGGATAAAAGCTGGGGAGAAGGGGAGGAGAAGGCTTCCTCACCATATGCTTCCGGCGGGCTCACCGTGGGGATAGAAGGGGATGGAGTAAAGAATGCGTCCAGGTATGACCAGATACACTACTGGAGGAAGGCAGTGGCACCCCACTCCAGTACTCTTGCCTGGAGAATCCCATGGATGGAGGAGCCTGGTGGGCTGCAGTCCTTGGGGTCGCTGAGGGTTGGACACGACTGAGCACCTTCACTTCACGTTTTACTTTCATGAATTGGAGAAGAAATGGCACCCCACTCCAGTACTCTTGCTTGGAGAATCCCATGGATGGAGGAGCCTGGTGGGCTGCAGTCCTGGGGTCGCTGAGGGTTGGACACGACTGAGCGCCTTCACTTTCACTTTTTACTTTCATGCATTGGAGAAGGAAATGGTAACCCACTCCAGTGTTCTTGCCTGGAGAATCCCAGGGACGGGGAGCCTGGTGGGCTGCCGTCTCTGGGGTCGCACTGGATCGGACACGACTGAGGCGACTTAGCAGCAGCAGAGATACATCTACATGTGTGCCATAGAAGGCATGACCCTGGAAAGGTGACAGCTGGGGTGTTCTCTGGGAAATCATGTGACATTTACTGATGACCGGGGACTTCTTAGTTTCAGCAACAACTGTGCAAATGAAAATGGTTGTGAAGATTTCAGTCGGACAGGGTGCTGACAGCACATTGTGTCCACCTGAATCCGTACGTGGGAGGTAAGATGCTCCTACACACTTGATGGGTTTTCTTTTTTATTGAAGTACAGCAGTGTTACATTAGTTTCAGGTACACAACAGAGTGACTCAGTTATACATATTTAGACATCTTTTTATATTCTTTTCCATTATGGTTTGCCACAGGATATTGAATGTAGTTGCCTGTGCTATGCAATAGAACTTTGTTGTTTCTCCCTTCTGTGTATCATAGTTTGCATCTGCTAGTCCCCAAATCCCAATCCATTCCTTTCCTATAACCTCCCTCTACCTCCACCTTGGTATCAAGAAGTCTGTTCTCTGTGATCTGTAATCTGTTTCTGTTTCATAGATATGTTCATTTGTAGCCAGGTGAAGCTTTATAAATGAACCTTTTTATATATTGAATTGTTAAATATTTGTTTAATATATTTGGTTATGTTGGTCTTAGTTGTGGCACGTGGGATCTTCACTGACACATGCAGGAATTTTAGTTAAAGCACAAAGGGATCTTTTAGTTGTGGTACGCAGGACCTTTGTTCAGCATATGGGTCTTCAGTTGCCGCACGGGGATCTTTGATGCACCATGTGGGCTCTATAGTTGTGGCATGGTGATCTGTCTTGCAGTGTGTATGATCTCTAGTTTCAGCATGCAAGATCCTCTAGTTGTGGTACGTGGGATCTTTGTAGTGTTGTGTGGGATATTTTGTTGTAGCATGTGGGATCTTTAATTGTTTACTCACAGCATGCGGGATCTTTCAGTTGGGGCACTTGGGATCATTGTTGCAGCTAGTGGATCATTTTGTTGTGACATGCAAGATCCATTATTTGTGGTATGCAGGGTATTTGCTGCAGTATGAGGAATCTTTGTTTCACTGTGTGGGATCTTCAGTTGTTTACATAATGGAATGGGGCATCTTTTAGTTATGGCATGCAGGATCTTTGCTGTGGCATGTGGGATCTTTGTTGAAGTATGTAGGATCTTAACTGTGGCATGGGGGATCTTTAAATTGGGTCATGCAGTTCTTTTTAGTTGAGGCATACAGGGTATTTTAGTGGCAGCATATGAGATCCTTTTTGTTGAGACTTTTGTATTAAGTTGAATAGAGCTGAAACACAGCAAACAAACCCTACCATGATACTTACCAGTGGCATCACCCAAGCTCTACATTTTGCCTCCCGAGATTGCAATTTCCTGACTTGCAGAGACGTGCAATTGGGTACTCCCAGGTTCCCAACCTCTAGACTTTTCGCTCTGATCCTGCAATTTCTCATACTTCTCTGGCCTCCTAGGCCAGAGGCCTCTCTTCTTTCTATACTCCCTTGAGAAGGACCAACACCTGAAGTATACTTCCTGGTGTGACTGAAGGAGCACTATACGCAGACATGGGTGTGCAGGCCAGAGGGCGCTATGCTGCTCAAGACTGACTTTTCTGCTCCATCTTGCACTCTGTGGCGAGGACTCCTGAGCACACATTCACTACCCCTGGCTTCTCACTCTACTGAGGTTGCTAAAAACTGAGTCTTGTCTACCTCACATTCCCCAACCCAGTTGACATGACTTAGTGACTAAATAAGAACAAAAACAAAAATGTCAGGCTTTTTCTGTACATGTTGGGGCCAAAACGCTGGAGCATTAGAGTGGCCCTTGTCTCCAGGGGCCAGTTACCCTGAAGATCTGATACACTGACCTTTGCCTTCTTTTCCCCTTCTATGATGGCAGCCAGGAACCCTCACTTCACCTTTGCCTCCCTTAGCTAAGGGAGGGGGCAGTCTGAGAGCCCAGTTTCTGTCCTGGTGAGGCGCCAGAGCCCTATCATAAAATGCATTGACTGACCCCCTTCTACCCCTTCCAGAGGAGAGGCACTCTGGTTTACTGGAAGCCCAAGGGCCTGGAAGTGACCCCCAGTCAACTATCTTTTGATCTCTCAAAGGTGTCCAGATCTTTCATAATTCAACCTGGGCAGTCAAATGACTCCTTTCAACACACAAAGAAAATTCTTGAGCATAAGCTATTTTTAAGCATAAAGCAGGTTTTGCATTCTTACAGAAGGTAGGTGCAGGGCGAGATGCCCCGCCCCCACCCCTGACCCCTCCAGCTTCCAGGGGCTCGAGCTGAAGCTGAGCCAGCAATGACTGCAAGGACCAGAATGAGCAGAGGGCTGGGTGGGTGCCCAAGCCATGACAGGAGGCAGGATCCGGCATCTTTGTGAATGAATCTTGAGATCTGCAGGATTTGCTAACCTTGCTATGGCATCACATTGGCATAGCCGGTTGTGCACCCAGGCTTCCTCCTCCCTATTTGGCAGCCAGATGCGATTAGACCCATTGCTCTTAGAAGCCAAAGGACTGGTTCACAGCATGCTTCGTGGAGTCGAGCTGCTGGGCTGCTTCTCTTCTCACCACTCCACGCTCGGTGCCCCTGATCAATTCCCACCTTCCCGCTTCCCTTTCCAAGATGTTCTCACCTGAGAGGCGAGTCGTTGTGGAAGAACAAGCTCCCCGTCCCACTTCGTGGTTAGCCTGCTCACCCCCTGCTCTCTGCTCTGTATTCCACCAGGTTTCCAGCAGTGACACCTCCCCCATTACAGACACACAAGGTATATCCAGTGACAAAGAAGCAAAAGGATCTAAGAGAAAGAAATCAGAAAATTTGAATACAGAGGGAGGGAAAGAATTTAAGTGGTTACAAAGGCCTACAGTTTAATCCAGTTGGAAATCTAGAATGTGGTGAAAGAATTTATACTCTGGTAAGACCTTTGTCCTTGACTGACAGCTGTCTTCTTACTGTGTCCTCACATGGTATTTACTTTGTTTAGTGTGGGGAGAGAGTGAGAGCTCTTTGGGATCTCTTCCTCTTCTTATAAGGATGCTCTCAGTTGGATTACAGCTGCATACTTATGACTTCATTTAATCTTAGTTATACCTTAAAGGCAATATCTCCAAATACAGTCAGATTGGGGATTAGGGTTTCAACATACCCATTTTGAGAGACTAGGATTCACTGGCTCAGGGTCTCTGAGTACCTCTATTTTAAGGATGGCCCAGTATGTGGCTGACAGTTGCCATTCTATAATCATATGTAGTACAGTGCCAAGAAGAGTAGTTTCTTGCATCAGCGGCCTGTGTCATGGGTGGTTCGAGATGCCACTGGGGCATAACAGAGGTTACTAATTCCTCAACAATGAAGGAACCTCTGGAGACAGTAATGGAATTGTCCATTGATTTTGACTTGGACAGACTCTAGAGTCTTTTTCAGAAGGTTTTATCATTTTGTTACTATAAATGGTTTTACAAATTCTGGGTTTCTAATTAAATTGTATCTTTAGATAGAAACAGCTATAAAACAAGTTAATGAATTAACTGATTGATGAAAATGTTGTGACCAGAGGCTCACAGGAACCTAACCCTTTATTTCCTTTGGGGGCAATGTTTTAGTAGTCACTAATTCATTACTTGTATTGACCTTATAGAACATAGTGTGAACAGACACAAGCACATTGGGAGGGCTTTGCCATCATCTGAAAGTACTACAGGATCACAGTGATGCTCAGGGACTGTTCCCATTCGCATGCCCTTTGGGAGGAATTATCCCTGCTGAAGGTCTCACGTATCTTAGGTGAGCATGTCAGAAAGCTTTGGAAAGGCCAACTCTCTGCAGGGGCTCAGACTGAGTACTTGCCTGTCCTCATCCAAGACACCTCCAAACTGAAAGCATGTGATTAACAAGAGAAATGCTTGCTTCCAGAATGAATGTCTTTGAGATGACACTCTTGAGGCTCTCAGGAATCTGAAATGGTTTTGTTGCTCGATGGCCAGATGGCTCTCTCAGTGTCATCCCATTTGCTAGCCCTCAAAAGACTTGTGTACCAGATCAAGGTTGATGTAGATGTGATAACAAAATGACAGTCCCAGCTTAGGCTGGAAAATGTGACTTTGTGCTGGAGAATGTAGACTGGTTAGCTCAGCTCAGGAGGGCACTGAAGGTGGAAGTTTGCTTTGTCCAGGGCAACCAGCTGCCCCTGTTTGGATCCCTACCAGCATGGAGAGCTGTGTCCACGCTGATTCCAAGATGGGGCTCTTTGGGATTGAACTAATCTTTTTTTTCTGTGGGCTGCCTGCTGCCTGCCTCTCCCTCCTCCCCACTTGCCAGAATGCCCTGCCCTTCTACCCCACCCCTCATCCTGCTTGATGGCATGGACCCAGTGTTTGTGCCCCATCGTCTGGATAAAAGCTGGGAAGAAGAGGAGGCTTCCTCACCACGTTCTTCTGGCTCACTCACCATAGGGAGAGAAGGGAGCCGGGGAAAGAATGTGTACAGCCATGGGAAAGGTGACAGCCAGGGTCTTCTCTGTTGTTTACTGTCTGGGAAATAACATGACATTTACTGATGACCAGTGACTTGTCTGTTTCAGCAGGAACTGTGAGAATGGTTCTGAAAGGTTTCAGACAGGGTGCTGGCATCACATCGTGTACATCTGATGCTTCTACACGCTTGAGGGTTTTTTTAAGTCTAGATGATAGAGTGTTGTGCTAGTTTTGGGTGCACAGCATAGTGACTCAGTTTACATATTTAGACATTCTCTCTTTTCTTTTCCATTATGGTTTACCACAGGGTAGTGAGTATAGCTCCCTGTGCGATACAGTAGGACCTTGTTTATCCATTCTGTGTATAATAGTTTGTATCTGCTAGTCCCAAACACCCAGTCCATTCCTCTCCTACAACCTCCCCCAACCCAGCCTCAGTAACCAGAAGTTTGTTCTCTGTGCCTGTAATCTGTTTTTGTTTCGTAGGTTTGTTCATTTGTAGCCAGGTGAAGGTTTTTAAATGAATCTTTGATATATTTGATATTTAAATATTTGTTTAATTTATTTGGCTATGTTGGGCTTAGTTGTGGCACGTGGGATCTTCATTGCCACATGCGGGAACTTTTAGTTAGAGCACAAGGGGTTTTTCCGTGTGGTAGGTGGGATCTTTTGGTTACAGCAAGCGGGTCTTTAGTTGTTTAGCTGCAGCATGGAGATCTTTTAGTTGCAGCACCTTGGAATATTTGGTTGTGGCATGCGGGATCTTTATTTGGGGCGTATGGGACCTTTAATTGAGGCGTGCGAACTTAGTTGTGATTCCACATCACCTCGATTTGGAATCTAGTTGTTGACTCAGGGATCAAACCTAGGCACCCTCTATAGGGAGTACACTCTTAACCAGTGGGCCACCAGGGAACTCATGACACTGGACACCTTTGTGTTGACTTGAATAGAGCTGAAACACAGCAAGCCTGCCTCACCATGTCAGCTTACCAACGGCACTCCCCAGGCTCTACACTTTTTCCTCTTGACATCCCAACTTCCTGACGTGTAGAGATGAGCAGTGGGATACACCCAGGCTTCTAACCACCAGGTTTTTGTTCTGATCCTGGGATTTCTCCCACTTCTCTGGCTTCACATGCCAGGCGCTTCTGCTCTCTCTACACTCCCTTGGAAGGAGCTACACTTGAAGCACACACCCTGGTGGACTGCAGGAGCACTACCCACAGAAATGGGTATGCAGGCCAAGGTGCTGTGCTGCTCAAGGTAAAATTTTCCGCTCCATCAGTCAGGCTCTATGGGGAAAGCTCTTGTGCACCGGGCCTTACTCTACTGAGTACTTTTTAAACTGAGACACATGATCTCTGTCTTGTCTACCTCACCTACCCAGACCCAGTTGCTTGCCTGTTGATTCAACCTCCAGAAAACATCCCACCTCTGTATTCATCTCTGCATTGATCATAAGCCTCCCCCAAGGCAGCCCTTTGACATCTTCCTCCTGAATTACTGTACAACATCCCAACTTCTTTACTCCCTGATATTAGTGTTGTTCCCTCTAGTCTGTTCAACACACTGCAGTCAGCATGATCTTTATAAATCAAGCCTGTTTATGTCAAGAACTTTCAATCACATTAGCTGTCAAATAAAATCCAAACTAGCCTAGGCATTGAGATTTCGAGATCAGACATGGAAATGGTGAAGAAACATAAACACAAGCCACCATGATGCTAGTGAGTCAGTTTATTTCTGTATTCACTCTGAACCTTCCCTTGAAAGGGCAGGCAGCCTGGACCACACAGCTCACGTGACAGAAAACCCACCCTGATTCCACAGAATAGAGTAGAAACCTCTTGCCCAGGGCTCCCCCAAACCATAAATCAGTGACAAACAAAGGGTACACTGAATAGAGGTTGTATCAGTTCAGTTCGGTTCACTCAGTCACGTCTGACTCTGCGACCCCATGAATCGCAGCACGCCAGGCCTCCCTGTCCATCACCATCTCCCAGAGTTCACTCAGACTCACATCCATCGAGTCCGTGATGCCATCCAGCCATCTCATCCTCGGTCGTCCCCTTCTCTTCCTGCCCCCAATCCCTCCCAGCATCAGAGTCTTTTCCAATGAGTCAGCTCTTCCATGAGGTGGTCAAAGTACTGGAGTTTCTGTTTTAGCATCATTCCTTCCAAGAAATCCCATGGGTTGATCTCCTTCCAGAATGGACTGGTTGGATCTCCTTGCAGTCCAAGGGACTCTCAAGAGTCTTCTCCAGCACCAGAGTTCAAAAGCATCAATTATTCAGCACTCAGCCTTTTTCACAGTCCAACCCTCACATCCGTACATGACCACAGGAAAACCATAGCCTCGACTAGATGGACCTTAGTCGGCAAAGTCATGTCTCTGCTTTTGAATATACTATCTAGGTTGGTCATAACTTTCTTCCAAGGAGTAAGCCTCTTCTAATTACATGGCTGCAGTCACCATCTGCAGTGATTTTGGGAGCCACCCAAAATAAAGTCTGACACTGTTTCCACTGTTTTCCCATCAATTTCCATGAAGTGATGGGACCGGATGCCATGATCTTCATTTTCTGAATGTTGAGCTTTAAGCCAACTTTTTTCCCTCCTCTTTCACTTTCATCAAGAGGCTTTTTAGTTCCTCTTCACTTTCTGCCATAAAGGTGGTGTCATCTGTGTATCTGAGGTTACTGATATTTCTCCCGGCAATCTTGATTCCAGCTTGTGTTTCTTTCAGTCAGCGTTTCTCATGATGTACTCTGCATAGAAGTTAAATAAGCAGGGTGACAATATACAGCCTTGACGTACTCCTTTTCCCATTTGGAACCAGTCTGTTGTTCCATGTCCAGTTCTAACTGTTGCCTGCATACAGATTTCTCAAGAGGCAGGTCAGGTAGTCTGGTATTCCCATCTCTTTCAGAATTTTCCACAGTTTATTGTGATCCACACAGTCAAAGGCTTTGCCATAGTCAATAAAGCAGAAATAGATGTTTTTCTAGAACTCTCTTGCTTTTTCCATGATCCAGCGGATGTTGGCAATTTGATCTCTGCTTCCTCTGCCTTTTCTAAAACCAAAGCTTGAACATCAGGAGTTCACCGGTTCACGTATTGCTGAAGCCTGGCTTGGAGAATTTTGAGCATTACTTTACTAGCATGTGAGATGAGTGCAATTGTGCGGTAATTTGAGCATTCTTTGGCATTGCCTTTCTTTGGGATTGGAATGAAAACTGACCTTTTCCAGTCCTGTGGCCACTGCTGAGTTTTCCTAATTTCCTGGCATATAGGTGCATCACTTTCACAGCATCATCTTTCAGGATTTGAAACAGCTCAATTGGAGATTCCATCACCTCCACTAGCTTTGTTCGTTGTGATGCTTTCTAAGGCCCATTTGACTTCACATTCCAAGATGTCTGGCTCTAGATGAGTGATCACATCATCATGATTATCTGGGTCGTGAAGATCTTTTTGTACAGTTCGTTGGTGTATTCTTGCCACCTCTTCTTAATATCTTCTGCTTCTGTTAGGTCCAGACCATTTCTGTCCTTTAATCAGCCCATCTTTGCATGAAATGTTTCCTTGGTGTCTCTGATTTTCTTGAAGAGATCTCTAGTCTTTCCCATTCTGTGGTTTTCCTCTGTTTCTTTGCATTGATCGCTGAAGGAGGCTTTCTTATCTCTACTTGCTATTTGGAACTTTGCATTCAGATGCTTAGAGATTGTATAGAAGGTTGAACAAAGGATTCCCAGATGGCGCTAGTGATAAGGAACCCTCCTGCCAATGTAGGAGGTATAAGACAGGCAAGATCAATCCTGGATTGGGAGGATTCCCTGGAGGAGGGCATGGCAACCCACTCCAGTTTTTTTTTTTGCTTGGAGAATCGCATGAAGAGACCAACCTGGTGCGCTACAGTCCATGGAGTTGCAGACTCAGACATGACTGAAGCAACTTAGGCACACACACCCCCACACACACACGAGGTTGAACTACATATGAAATCTATAAGGTTAATGAACGTAATACTGAATTTCCAGGGACTCTACCCTAAAGAGCACACAACTGCCAGATTTTGGCACCTATGTTTAAACCAGTGAGGATAACATGTTTGCCCTGGGAGCTTCCTTGAAAACCAAGGTCACTGCCATGGGCCCTGAGTTTTGGAGGTGAATCAGGCGACTGTTGCTTTCCTTTTGTTCCATTGTTCCCTCCAGAATGTGAGGGATAGGTGTGGGGCACATGTTCCAGGGTGAGTGTGTGCACCTAGGGGCTGGGATGCTGACATGGAGAAAGGCAGAGAGCAAGATCTTGTACCTTACCTGATAAAGACAGTGCTTCTAGGGTGGGGCCCCTTGGGAGGAGCCTGGGACAGGGACTGGGTGTAGGGGAATTCAGGTGTTGGAGCACAGACAGCTCCCCTTGCATGATAACTTTTGGGTCAGCTGGGCCAAGCACTGGTGGAGTGTCTGGAGATTTGCTCCCTCATGGGAGTCTCAGATGTCATGGGGGGTTGCTGCCTCACAACTTGCTACCTCATGTTCTCCTGTATTTCAGCTAAAGGCTAACAGCAGCAACTTAAAAACAGTAAGCACATTTTTCCGTTGTTTTAAGCAAGGTAGCATGTCAGTAGGCATCTAGGGTCAGAGGGAGGGAGCATGGACCAAGGTCAAAGCCTGAGGTTGTCAGATGTAGATGATACACATTCTCTCTGAGGCACTTCACCAGTGTCTTTCAGATTCCGATCTGTTTACACCTGATACCTTAGTTGGGAGAGGTGGGATACATTATCCTTTTTTTGTCATTCGTATCAGGGGCATATGAGAAAAAGGTGGTCCCTGGATTGATTCGGAAGCCTTGGGTGAAGAGCTTGGCCACCCTGCTTATATTGTCACTCTGATTATTTAACTTATTTGTGGAGTACATCATGAGAAACACTGGGCAAGATGAAGCACAAGCTGGAATCAAGATTGCTGGGAGAAATATCAATAACCTCAGATATGCAGATGACACTACCTTTACGGCAGAAAGCGAAGAACTAAAGAGCCGCTTGATGAAAGTGAAAAAGGAGAGTGAAAAGTTGGCTTAAAGTTCAACATTCAGAAAACTAAGGTCATGGCATCTGGCCCATCACTTCATGGCAAATAGATGGGAAACAGTGGAAACAGTGAGAGATTTTATTTTTCTGGGCTCCAAAATCACTGCAGATGGTGATTGCAGCCATGAAATTAAAGTCACTTACTCCTTGGAAGAAAGTTATGACCAACCTAGACAGCATATTAAAAGCAGAGGCATCACTTTGCCAACAAGGTCCATCTTGTCAAGGCTATGGTTTTCAGTGGTCATGTATGGGTGTGAGGTTGGACTATAAATAGCAAGCTGAGCGCTGAAGAAATCGATGAACTGTAGTGTTGGAGAAGACTCTTGAGAGTTCCTTGGACTTCACGGAGATCCAACCAGTCCATCCTAAAGGAAATCAGTCCTGAATATTCATTGGAAGGACTGATGCTGAGAGTTAAACTCTGATACTTTGGCTACCTGATGCGAAGAACTGACTCATTTTAGCAAAGCACCCTGATGCTGGCAAAGATTGAGGGCGGGAGAAAAAGGGGACAACAGGATGAGATGGTTGGATGGCATCACCGACTCAATGGACATGAGTTTTAGTAAACTCCGGGAGTTGGTGATAAACGGGAGGCCTGGCGTGTTGCAGGCCATGGGGTCACAAAGAGTTGGACATGACTGAGCAACTGAACTGAACTGAACTGGATGAAGAAGGGAATGCAAGAACAACTTTAGACTTTGTTTAGACAGAACAGAGCACAGCAGGCACTAAGTCTCAGGCTGTCGTGTGTGGGGGTGGGGTGGGGGGGGAGGCTGGTAGGTGGGGCAGTTACATATGAATGTAGTGGTGTGGCAGGTTTGGGGAAAGCAGAGAACAAACATGAACACTCTGGTACAGGTATCCTAGGACGTAGGTTCTCTGCCGGCCTACAACTGCAGCAGCATCTGGAGAGGAAGGATGCTCAGCCCAAAAAGCAGAAGAGGATGGCCAGGTTTGAGGTGACCTCAAACCTGCTCACACTCCACTCACACACACACACACTCACTCACTCACTCCTATATGTTCTGATCAATAGTCATACATTTCCCCAGGTACAACATACTCACAGAGAACATCGTATTCATATACTTACAGATGAATATGCTCACAGTTAACATGAAGGTCACACATTTACACACACACACAGAGATGCTCTAATAGTCTCACATGCACACACTTGCACATTAGCTCACAGAAATATACTCTGCTTTCCCATGCTCACACACCTATTCATTCACATACACACAAATATGCTAACATTCATGTCACGGTCACAAATTCACTCATCCATGAAAGTCCATTCACTTTACACATGCAAACTCATATTTGAATAGGCACCATGGTCACTCTCACATGGGCTTATATACGTGACAAGGTCACATTCACTTGCACAGACATGCTCATACACTTATTCGCTCACAGTAACTACTAATACATTCACGTGAATGTGTTGGGAAATTCAATCATTGTCATGCTTACGTTCTACATTCGTCGCATATACATTAACATATTCAGAAACAGGAATGTGTTCACATGCACAAAGCAGCTCACACATTTACTCATATACACTCTCACAAATTCATTCACTCAAATATACCTAATGTCACTGACCCTTGTGTGATGCAGGGTTAGGGGTATGGACCCTCCATATGCACTTAAATATATATAACATATGGTTTACTCTTTGAATGTCAGATTCCTGTGAATCAGGATTTTGCCTCACAACTAATACATGTGTGTATTCTTGGTATTGAACAAATTTGTATTTATGTGGATCTGCACTGTTTAAACCTTTGTTGTTTAGGTCAGGTGTGCCTTTAAAATATATGGAAATTCCCTGGCAGTCCAGTTTAGTACTCTACACATTCACTGCTGTGGGCCCTGGGTTCAATCCCTGGTCCAGAAACTAAGTGCCATGTGGCACATGGCATGGGCAGGAAAAAAACGTGAGACAAAGAAGCATGCTTACATTTTCACTTACACACAAGCATGCTAATATCACAGCATTATCCCCCTGTTCACTTATATACATGAACTTGCACAAACATTTAATCACACAAGCATATTCTATGAACACACTCATACTTGGAAAAGACACACCAATTTATTTTCCAACACAGACACTAGCATATGACAGGCCAAAGATGGTCTCTCTTTATGTCTTCACAAGCTGGAATCCATTAGCCAAAAGCCAGCCAGCACCAAACTCCAATTTTCACACATTCAGTTGCTTTTAAATATTGGCTTGCCCAAGCAGTGTGTTTGGACTTTTCCCTAACACCTTATGGTCAGACCCCAAAAGAGCATTATGGCCAACCCAAAATATTCCAGATAAGCAGATTTTTAATTGTTGAGAAGGCTTCCCTGATGGCTCAGTGGTAAACAATGCCTGCCAGTACAGGAGATACAAGATGTTGGTTCGATCCCTAGGTCAGGAAGATCACCTGATTATGACAAATACACAGGAAAATTAGCCTTTGGGTGGATGATTGTCAGTTAAGTGTTGGCTTCCCAGTTACAGGGAGTATACTCAGATCGGATGTAAAATACAGCAAAGATGATGAGGGTGAAGATGATGAAACCTAAGGGTTTCTTGTCAAGACTGTTTCTGGGATCCCCTGGATCAGTCTGTGTGAGCTTGCTCTAGGATCTTGTCCTAGGCCTGGAGGAAATGAAGGGAGAGGAGTTGGAAAACGAACAGGACTAGGGAGGCCTGAGTCTCATTTGCTGACCACCTGGTCTCTTGGCCTGAATTCCCAGACCTCACCATGGGAAGAGGGAGAACCTGAATGGCACCTGTATTAATCTCAGTGGTTGCTAGAATGGCACCTGAGATGGAGGAAGAGCAGGTAGTATCTTAGGAACAAAGTGGATACGCTGACCATACAGTGTCATTTCCTAAACTATGGGTCAGAAGCAGCTTCATGTTTACTGTGACATATGCAGCGCATCCGATCCCATCACTTCATGGGAAATAGATGGGGAAACAGTGTCAGACTTTATTTTGGGGGCTCCAAAATCACTGCAGATGGTGACTACAGCCATGAAATTAGAAGAGGCTTACTCCTTGGAAGAAAAAACATGACCAACCTAGATAGCATATTCAAAAGCAGAGACATTACTTTGCCGACTAAGGTCCATCTAGTCAAGGCTATGGTTTTTTCCTGTGGTCATGTATGGATGTGAGAGTTGGACTGTGAGGAAGACTGAGTGCCGAAAAATTGATGCTTTTGAGCTGTAGTGTTGGAGAAGACTCTGGAGAGTCCTTGGACTGCAAGGAGATCCAACCAGTCCATTCTGAAGGGATCAGCCCTGGGATTTCTTTGGAAGGAATGATGCTAAAGCTGAAACTCAGTACTTTGTCACCACCTCATGCGGAGAGTTGACTCATTGGAAAAGACTCTGATGCTGGGAGGGATTGGGGGCAGGAGGAGAGGGGACGACCGAGGATGAGACGGCTGGATGGCATCACGGACTCGAGTGGACGTGAGTCTGAGTGAAGTCCGGAGATGATGATGAACAGGAAGCTGGCGTGCTGCGATGCATGGGGTTGGTAAGAGTCAGACAGGACTGAGCGACTGAACTGAACTGAACTGAAGCAGAGTGAGCTCAAGTGTGTAATGGGAAAATTTCCTGAAAACTAAATGTCTATCCATAAAAGAATAAAGTTCATGGAGTTAAGAAAAGTAATGCACACCAATTCAAAACAACTGGAAGTAAGTGTATTGAGGAAGACATGTGCGAGGTATTAATGAGTAAAGAAGCTAAAACAGTTATCTGCAAGATCCACTTATTATTAGCTCCTCTACTCCTGCCAGCTCCTTTCTGTCCCCATACACCTAGCACTTACTTCTGAGGCTCCTCAAGTTTTCATCCCAGATATGATGAAGAAAGCCTGCTCCATTTCCTGTTGCTCCTGGAGAGGGTGTGCATGGAACTGGAGGGTGAGTGTTGGTACTGGGATGGAGAATGCAGATCTTTGAGCTTCCACGGACTAGCTTCTCTCACAAACAGCTTGTCATTCACTATACAAAGACTGGGCAGGGGGTGGAAATGTGTATTTGGACAACTGGATGGACCCCCACCCCCCAATCCTGACTGCTCCCACTGCCAGTCAGCAACCAGATTCCTTCCATCCCCCTCCCTGTGTCTTTTCCCAGGCTCCTTGACTGTTCCTCTGCCCCTTGCATAGAGCCCACCTTGGGAGAGATTGTCTACCAGCTTCACTCAGTGG
This sequence comes from Nanger dama, assembly GCA_917880005.1. Lineage (NCBI taxonomy): Eukaryota > Metazoa > Chordata > Mammalia > Artiodactyla > Bovidae > Nanger > Nanger dama. The sequence goes on along the minus strand of CAKJTW010000295.1, from coordinate 10,502 downwards.
ATAGGCTGATCCCCAACCCAGGGACAACTTTACAATTACCCTGAACAATAGCCCAGTACACTACAGTAGTAGAGTGTACAGTCTGATCCCCATTTTCAGAAGACGACACTGAGTCACAGACAGGTCATATGACTTGACCAAGGTCACACCATGAGTGCTGAGTCAGGAGAGCCTATATGCCGATTCCAGGCCATACTCTTCCTAACCACTAGGCTAGACTGGTCCTTGGCTTCCTGCTGACTTTCCAGATTACTGAGTAAACCTAAGGTCTGCATCCCCATGCCCAGGACCCTGAGCCCAGGCTGGATGGGGGTTTCTGCCCACAACACGGCTCTCCCAGGAAGAGCTGGCGGCAGGGGTAGCAATGAAGGTCCGGGTGAAGAGCACGCACACAGCCAGGAGACGTTCCTTCCACTTCAACAACAAACAGTAAGAGTACCCCTTACAGCCCCCACATAATTTACAGGCTCCATGCCATTCCCCAGTCAGGGTCCGACTTGACACTTAGGCTGAGGGGACAGTTATTCCCTTGGGGAGCCAGGGTGTTGGGAATGGGGGGGGCAACTGTGAGCCGTCTGCTCCCATGACATGTCCCCATGACAACTGCCTCACAAGTTCATGTGATGCATTTTTTCACACCTGCCCAAGAGTTGGACATTATGACTCCATTTTGCAAGTGAGGAAACTGTAATGGCCCAAGTTCTCCATGTAAGGATCTGGGATGGGAGCCACTAAACTGGACATCTTATGTCACCAATGCCCAGGCTAGAAAGGGCAGAGCCTGGATGCAGTTCAAGCCTGAACTGTGGGAAGACTTGGGGCAGGAGAGGAGGGGGGAGGAGAGGAAAGGGGAGTGGAGGAGGAGTGGACTGGAGGAAACTGGAAGGGTTCTGGTGGAGGGATCCATGATGGGGAAGGATCAACACATACCTTCCTTGAACACCCCCATTGACAGAGAAGCAGAGCATCTTTTCCTGAGAGAGATGAACCTAGCTTCTCAGCCACCCCTAAACATCTTCCCTACGATGTGGCTTTCCTGCCGCCCCACCAGCACCACCAAAGGGAGGAGCAGGCGCTCACTGTCTGGAAACACATGTCCCTACAAAGGAGCTGAAGTCATGCTGAGTTTTGGGGCAATGCACAGAGGGCATGCACAATGTCATGTTTTGTGTGTTTCAGCAGCTGGACACGCAGGTCTGTGGGGGAGGGAAGAAAGCAAAGGTCATGTCTGCCATGCCATGGACTCTATGATTGGCCACCTACCACCCCTTCGGGCCCTCTTCCCTACACACTCACCCGGGGTCCTTAGGCGTCTTCATATTCCTGTTTCCAGGGGAGTACACACACATGCTGCTTCTAGAGACACAGAGGAACGTGGGTGGTGGTTCAGGCCAGCTGAGTGTCCGCAGGAGCTGGCCTGCATCTGCTGGGGAACCACACGGCCTGGGGAAGGAGTCGGGGCTGTGATACTCACAGGGCTGGGTCCTCCGGTTGGAATGGAATGGTCAGGAGAAGCAGGCCTCCTCATGATAAGCACCAAGGAGTCCCTTGCGGTCCCCATAGTCATGGATCAGAAGTAATACCTGAGGGGGAGCAGTAAAGACAATCTATCTGTGTGGTCTGGAGCTTTGATGGCCTCCCTCTCTGTGTCCTAGCCCTCCCCCTTGCTCAGATTCTCAGGGAGTACTTACTCGCTCCAGGAATTGCAGGATTAGACTCTTCAACTCTTCAGATCCAAAGAAGCTTCCCTGGAATCAAAACAGTCCTCAAGACCAGGGCTGACACCTCCTCAGGTGCCACTGGAACCCTGCTGGATCCTCTGTGCTCACCTTGCACACTGATAAGCACTTGGGGCTTCAGTAGCACACTTAGAACCTGAGGGTGTCTCCTGGCCATCCTAGGGGGGGGAGAGGAAATCAACAGTGCAGTCCAGGATGTGGCGCTGGATGATCAGGAAAAGGATGGGCCCAGGATGGGGTGGGGGTCAGAGGTCAGGGGGAGAGTGTCTCTGAAAATGCCGGAGGCAGGACTACATGTCTGTCACACCATGGGTCCCAGAAGCCTGTGGAGGCATGGCTGAAGATCCAGAGGCCTTTTTCAGGTTCCCCGCAGAGAATGGTACAGCCCCTTCCCCCCCAGGACATTAAGGGTCAGGCTAAAAAATGGAAACTGGACAGGTCCTAACGGGTTTCCGAGTAGTCTGAGGGCACTGTCAGTGCTAGTAAGAGGAGTCTGATCAGGAATGCACTTACCAAAGCTTAGCAACCCTGGGGAACAACTCCAGGAGGGTGCTGCCAAAATCAAGACGAAAGAAAAATGTCAGTGAAACTATGGACGTGACCCTCCTCGTGGGAGCAAGTCACTTACAGTAATCACAGCGCCCCTCACCCCAGTATCCTAGCATTCCAGGGCCTGGTCACCACTCTATGGATGGACCAAGAGGGAGACTGTTCCTCCACCCCCTTCCTCAGAACCCCCTCCTCCATCTCCTTTCCCCTGGGAGCTCCCAGCCAGAGTGTTCTGACTCCTTCTGCAGTGCCACAGGGACCAGCACTTCAAACCCAGTCTGCAGGCACTTCCCTCCATCCTTCCTTCCTTCCTCCAGGGCCCGGTGAGGCTGTAGAGAAAAAGAAGATATGGGAGGATGGGAGCCGGGCTTTGCTGCCTCACTTGCAGTCCAGCATGCTGTCAAGTCAGGACACACCAGGGATGACCAGGTGCTGTGGCAGGAGGTGACTGAGCTGGGGAGCTCAGGAGGTAGGGAGGACTAAAGACAGAAGGAGTGGAGGGAGGAGGGGAGAGATGAGCGAGACATAGGGGTGTAGACAGAGGCAGAGGAAGACCTCATGTTGGCTGACTTATCACGGAAGGTGGTGCACGGTGCTTCTTCTGCACACATCCCTTCTGGTTCCAGCCGATGAGCCTTGTCCATCTCCCCTGCAATCTTCACCTAGAATCATAGGGGAACACCCACATGGACCAGCCGGCTCTGCACCCACATCCCCTTCCTTTCCCTACAAACGCACTTTGTCTGTCACCACCCATAAGGCCTCCACATTCCTTTCAAAGGGATCTGGGTGTCCCACCTCACCCTCAGTGTTGGAGAGATTCAAGTTCTTGATGGCAGAAGCAATCCCCATAATGGCGGACAGGCCACGCACCAAGTAGGGTTTCTTGTTGCTCAAGTACATAGATGAAAGCTATGAGGAGGAAAGAGAGGAGGACTCCCAAAGGAATACCTGAGACACATCTGCCTCTTCTCACCCGATGTCTCCCTCCTTCACCATTGGTCCCCAACATTGGGCCTAGGGTCCTCACCGTGGGCCTGATCCCTGGATGGACGATGGGGAAGCAGCACATCATTTCTCTGGTTCCATGGCATTCCAATATCACACGTTATCAAGTCTCCAGGAAAAACAGATGGAGGGAAACACAGGCTGAGAGTCCCAGCTGGACACCTCCAGCACCAAGCCCCTCCCCGTGATACCATCTCCGAGTGCTCTACCCAGACAGACCCTCACCCTCACCTACCCTGCAGTGTAGCCATGCCAGGGCCAAAGCGGGTCTCTGGATGTCAAGAGGCTTGCTGAGGCATCGTATGGTTTGTTCATGGTGAGCTGCAGAGTTAGGAATGGGTCAGCGAGCTTGAGTCTGAGGTGGAGTGGGGGAAGAGGTGGGTCTGGCTATGAGGGCACAGCTTGTGTTGAGTCTGCATTACCTTTATCTGCCCAACTTTTCAGATGTCAGTGCCATCTGCACAGACTGGGGTGCATCACAGGGCTCAGCAAAGATAGATATCTAGATGAGAACACAAGAGGGGCTGAGTAAGCGCCAGGAAATCTGTGCATGGGATCAAGAAAGCCCATGCCACTCTCCTGCCCTCTTGCCCTCAGTCAGCCTTTGACACACACCTGTTCATTATCCTCATCGAAAATCTTGCCGTTGACATTCTTCAATGCATAGGCAACGCTGGCATTCTCAACAAAGAACTGGGCCTGCATTTTCTCATAGCGAAACTGTAGGGAGAGTGGCAGCAGAAGCAGAATATGAGACCAGTGCCATTTCTCTGGGCCCGCAGTCTACCCCACTGTCTCATCATCTCCATGTCCTGTCTTACTTCGACTGCAGTAAAGGGGACACTGCACTTCTTCTGAATCAGAGTCAGCAGCCACTTCTCATCATATTTTATACCAAAGGGAATCTAGGAATCAGATAACAAATGGGAAGAGGATGGATATAATGGAATCCAAGATTAAGGGAAGACCCGACTGTGTGCTTGCTTTAGGACCATTTTCCAGGTTTTAAACAATTTCTTAAGATAAGACCAATATCTGTTATCACTAACTGGTATGAGACAAGGATTTTCTATATACACTTTCTTTGCATTCAAATACTCTTCCTCAAAAAAACTGACTAATCTGTTTCACATGTACTTCCTTTTATTAAGTTCCAGGAGGCCCACATGAGGTACACCTGGCCTGTCACTCTAACATGGACCCCAGAGACTCCCAACTCTCTTCCCACACCCAGCTCAAGCCAAACTGCGTGATCTGGTGTGAGAGTGCTCCATCTCCACGGCAGTAGGCTTCCTGCTTTGCGTTTGCATCTTCTCCCCCCATGCTCCCCTCCTTGCAGTCAATCTGTTTCCTTCTTACCGCTTCTCTGAACCTGTCCTTAGATGATCTAGAAGATACTTCCAAGTAGTAACAAGACAGATTACCAACACCACTGCCCCAGAAAACTTCCCAGCATCGCTATACAAAACCCAACACGACTCTGTCATCTTCTACATATTGGCTTCATTTAGCCAGGATACTCACAGTAATCTTGAACCAGTCCCCAAGGTCTCATCCCGTCTATTTGTTTTCATTGTTCTCTTCCAGAGGCTTTTGCTTTGTCTCCATGTTAACACGCATTTGGTCTTTTCTCCTGAAAACTACTTCTCCAGTGATGGGATGGAATGCCACAAGGGAGCACTGTGGGGAAGTGGAAAGAAAAGTGGTCCATATAGGCTTGGAAGTCTTCTCCATATTTCTCCAGTGATACCAGAGTTATAATAAAGACTGCTCAAGCATTAACCCGATCCAGTCATTTTTTACTCTGGCAAGTTGGAGAGAAGAATGACATATTTAACTGCAAGGTTTTGTTGTTCAATGGTTGGTACATGTCAGCCAGGGTGACTGGTCACTTACTATCTTGCTTGGATGTCCGTGATGAGCACCACTTTCTTCTGAATCTCTGTCTTGCTGCTGCTGGCAAGTGACCAGTTCAGACCAACAGGCATATTCCGCATTACATACCCAGCTTCGTGCTCTTCTTTGTAAAGAGTTCACTTTATCAGTGTGCTCTAAAATTGACAACAACATATCAGTCGTCCCAGTATCAGTAGTCCTGAGTAAATATCATGACTAATGAAGAAACATCATTCTTATAATCTAAACATACATGATCATAGAGCTAAAGTGGCTGAAACCCACCATGGCTCCACTTTTCGGGAAATGAGGGGGTGGGGAGGCAGTCACAGACAAGAAAACAGGCATCAAGGAAAGGGTCTGGATCTGGAGTGCAGTCTGTGATACAGTTAGACTCTGTTCTACTTGGTTCAGGTTACGTGACCTGGGACAAGTGGCTTTTATCCCCAAGTCTCACTTCTCTGCTCTGCTCTGTGAGTGCAATAAACCCTACCCTGAAATCTACCCTGGGGTGATGGTTCAAGGGTCAAAGCTGATCTGCCTCCCTGAAGGGAAGAAATCGAGAAATGAAAGGCAAGTCTTATGAAAAGATTCAAGATGGAACCTGGAGAGCTATAATATGGAGAATACCCTGCCCCCAAAAGAGACAATTAAAGGTGATACAATGAGTATACTTAAGATCTAGTCAAGGCTATGGTTTTTTCAGTAGTCATGTATGGATGTGAGTGTGGACTGTGAAGACAGCTGAGCGACAAAGAATTGATGCTTTTGAACTGTGGTGCTGGAAAGACTCTTGAGAGTCCCTTGGACTGCAAGGAGATCCAACCAGTCCATTCTGAAGATCAGCCCTGGGATTTCTTTGGAAGGAATGATGCTAAGCTGAAACTCCAGTACTCTGGCCACCTCATGCGAAGAGTTGACTCTTTGGAAAAGACTCTGATGCTGGGAGGGACTGGGGAAAGGAGGAGAAGGGGACGACAAAGGATGAGATGGCTGGATGGCATCACGGACTCGATGGACGTGAGTCTGGAGTGAACTCCGGGAGTTGGTGATGGACAGGGAGGCCAGGCGTGCTGCGACTCATGGGGTCGCGAAGGAGTCAGACAGGACTGAACCACTGAACTGAACTGAACACATGATTAATAAGCCCCATAGAGAAGGAAAGTGAACAGAGATGTGGTATTTGATGAGAACTCGGTTGAGAGTTTCCAAATGTTATCACAGTATCAACTTAATGTAAGATTCGGACCCGGGGGACATGGTGGGCCGCCCCCTCCTCCCTTCCCTCCAGGAAAGTCCCCAATGACTGCACCCTTCGCCCGTTGCCATGACGAGCCGCCCCTCCTCAATCCCACCGGCCGGGGTTGTCCCTAACGGAGGAGGCTCCGGATCACGGGTCCAATGATGGCACACTTCGCCGCCAAAGCCGTCCACGCCCAGCCGCACAGATCTTCGCAGCTTCAGCCGCCCGCCCCAGCCGCATAGAAAGACCTATCAGCCCGTGCCGCCGCGGAACGGCCAGCCTATCCAAACCCCTTCCGCTAACCTGGCCACCCCCGCGCGTGAATATATAAACAAACTTCCACGGTCCCGGCGCGTGGACATCGGACCTGCCTCCTTCGGGTCTGGGAACCCCGCCTGGGAGCGCTAAAAAGCTTGTTAGATAGATATTTTTGGTGTCCTGGTCGTCTTTACCTAACATATAGGATAACAATGTTTATAGGAGGACTTCCTTTGTGGTTCAGGGATTAAGGATCCACCTGCCAATGCAGGGGACACATTCAGTCCCTGGTCTAGGAAGAATCCACATGCCTCCAGGTCAACTTAGGCCCTGTGCCACAGAAATTAAACCTCTGTTTTAGAGCTTATGAGCCAAAACTACTGAAGCACATGTGCCCTAGAATCCATGTTTCACACCTCTAAGAGAAGCCACGGTAATGAGAATCCTGTGCCTTCAACTAGATAGCAGTCTCTGCTCATTGCAGCCTAGAGAAATCCCTCACCCAGCAGCAAGTCCCAGCACAGCCAGAAATAAATAATCTATTTTTTAAAGACCAATATTCACAGGACAAAAATATGCTCAAAAGGGGAAACATCCGTAAAAAGAAAAAGACATTCATTTCATCATCATGTAAGCAAAAATTCAAAAGTTGTGACCTAAAGATCCAAACTAAAAAATATTATAGGCTCTTCTTTGGGCAGAAGAATATCACCCTAGGTGGAGCCACACAGATACAGGAAAGGCAGACAGGTGACATTTGTGAACATGGAGCAAATTTGGGGGAGGCCAGGCGTGCTGCGATTCATGGGGTCGCAAAGAGTCGGATACGACAGGCGACTGAACTGAACTGAATGAACTGAACACATGATAGTAATTTAAATATATGAGAATGAAAATGCATGACAATAAATGTGGAAGAGTTTATGGAATCAAAGTATCTCAAAGCCCATAACTCAGCAACTTTAGGGGCAATTATCTAATATTAGACTGTGAAAGGCAAAAATGTACACTGTAATCTGAAGGGTGAACACTACAAGAATAGCAAAAGAATGTTTACCTAGATAACCATGCAAAGTAATGATTTGATAGTTAAAATACTGACCGTATCAAAGGAAAAGAAGGAAAAGGAACTTGGAAGAGGCAACAATAAATATACAGTACTATGATATACATAAACCCAATTATATCTATTTTTGTTTTTTTAAAAGATTCAGGGGAAAATACTCCAAACAGAAAGGCAGATTTTTTTCAGACTGGACAAGAAACCTTTCACCAAATACTCTTGCAAAGAGACATATGCAAAATTTAATCATCGGGAAAATTAGAAAATAAAACAATTGCAAAATGTACACCTTTTTCACATTAACCTCAGAAAAACTGGTATAACCATATCAGTAAAAGAAAAGGTGCACTTTCAAGGGAAATGCCTTTATGATAACAGGTGCGGTGCAAGAGAAGACAGTAATACAAATTCTAAATTTGTATGCCTCTTAAGCCAGCATACAAAGCAGAAACTGAATAATGGACAAATCCACAGTCACAGAGGGAAATTTTATCACATCTCACTGAGTGACACTCAAAATGACAGACAAAATCTCAGCTAGAGGAGAGGATTTTAAAATATGACTTAAGCAATTGTATTTAATTGACGTCAAACAGTGCACATGACTACTCATCAAAGCAGCCAGAATATATCACATCCTCGGCAATAAAGCCTCAAGAAGCTTCTAGGAGCTAATATAATTTACCCTGACTTAATGTAATATCCAGTAGTAATGGTGGTTTTCTGCCCCTCCCCCCACCTCTAGTATAACGTCAAAGGATATTGGTTATCTACTCCTACCATCCACCTAGGTGACCCGCCACTCCCAAACCTGGACCTGAGAAGATAACATGACTCATGCCTTCTCCTTAGCCAGGGGAAAAGTTCCGTCAGCAACGGCCATTTTGTTGGCGGGGGGTTTACCGCCTGGAATCGAGAGGGTGTGCCAGAGCCCCCTTGGCCCGACCAGAGGCTGGAGCATAGTCGGTCTGGGCTCTCCCCTTTCCCTGAAGCGCAGTCCACTGGCTGGGGTCCTGTGGTTTGGGGTGGGGAGGGAACAGAGCCCTTCCTGCTTGGCGGGGATCTGAAGAGAAGGACTCATGCAGACCACTCACCCATAGGGTGGCCTGAAAGCAGAGATCTGTCACCACCGTCCTCATAAGGCTGCCCTGAAGAGAATCTGGGGGTCTGGAGCTGAAGTTTGTACAACCAAGGAAAACTGCTGAGGAAGGAGTACGAACCCCAAACAACCGTCACAGCCACATACACAAGATGGCGTCCCAACAGGAAGTGCTCCCCAGCGTCATAGGGACGAGAGTCTTGGGGGCCAGAGGAGACTTAACTTCCTGTAGTCGCTGCCCTCTGAGTTTTGCTACCAGCCTAACATCCACGGAACTCTTTCCAACAGTACCACCCCCTGCAGAGGAGGCCAGTTAGAATCAGGAGGCTTAGGGATCTTGATGCTTGTAGCTACAAACACAGAGAACTCTCGTGCCAGACTCTGCATCAGCTACATTACACTGTGTTCCTTCATTCTGCAGACCCAGAGGACAGGGAGGGCCAGCAGTAGGAAGGCTCTGTCCTTGCTACATTGCATCTGTTCTTTCTTGTATTCCTCACAGGGACTCTAATACCAGAATCATCAACTTTCCAAGGTTGCTGAGGCTTATTGAGGTGCTGCACTTGTTGAGGGTCATTCAGATGCTACTGGGAGAAACAGGCCAGGGTGGGCTCATGGAATGGAGAGCCTTCTTGAAGCATAGCTTTACTAAATACTTGGTGTAACATGGAGGGTTTTCTGAAGTTTATGGAAGTGAGTGAAGGCGCTCGGTCGTGTCCAACTCTTTGCGACCCCATGGACTGTAGCCTATCAGGCTCCTCCGTCCTTGGGATTTTCGGGCAAGGTACAGGGTGGATTGCCATTTCCTTCTGAAGGGGGATCCTTCCCGACCGAGAAAACGAACCCGGGTCTCCCGCATTGCAGGCAGACGCTCTACCGTCTGAGCCACCACCTGACTATTCTAAAAATAATCAGGTGGCTAGTATTAACTCTAATCCATTCCAGAGAGAGATAATACAAAACAACAACTAAAACCTTGAAAATAAAAGAAAATACCAAACAGACCTTGGTGGTCACTGCAATGACAGTAGAAAAGAATTAGTCTTTCATAAAAAGAAAAATGTAGTCAATGTAGACGGAGTATCCCCCTAGTGCAGACGTCCCCAGCTCCTGCTGGGAACTGGGTTGCACAGCAGAGGGTGAACCTAGGGGGCGTGAGCAGAGCAGAAGCTAAATGCTGCCTGCGCCCACAGCTCCCGATTGCTCACTTTACTCTCTGAAACAGTGCCTCCGTTAGAGCCAGAATTGTAGAGATGAAAGTCTCAAATCAGAGGGTTTCTAAGGGAAAGCAAAGGAAGGAGAAGCCCCTGGGCTCTATTTCGCAGGCTAGAACTTTCTGGAATTTTAATATCTTCCTTTCCAGTTCCTCCTGTGCCTGTGCCCTGAAGGAAGCACAACGCCTGAGAGAGATGAAGAAAATCTACACACCGTGTGTGAACATCTGAGGGGAAGGAAATGTAAGGCGCAAATGCATACGAATACACAGATACATTGTCAGGTCAAAAGTTGGAAAAGTTGCCTTTTATTAAACAACCACATGTGAACATTTTTTATAACAATAGCAAATATATTGGACCTTTTGGTTAATTAGTTGTTGTTTTCAGAGTGTTCCTCTGAACAAATTAGCCTAATCAGAACTTCTCAAAC